>CAUZXS010001092.1:0-50042 GCA_963585895.1 Sepioteuthis lessoniana | reverse complement strand
CCCCTCTCTCTCCTTTCCTCTTCTTGCCCAGTCGGCTGGGGCTGTAGAATACACCGACTGCTTCTCTGCAGAGGGGTAAGACCCCCCACCAACGAGTGTCCTGGATATGACACGAAATAATCTGATGGTGAAGTTCCAGCAATGCTGGAGCTTTGGGGAATGCGGAGTACCCCTTCATTGCCATCGCTCCCAAGTCCACTCTGGCCCGGAGTGGAATCACCTGATAGGGCTCTATCTATGGGGTTAAATAGAACTGACAGCATACTTATGCTAAAATGAATTAAGTAAACTGATTAGCATGAAATAGAAACGTTTTTGACCATTAAACCGTACTTACACTTAAACTGCGTGCTTATGCTTAACTGAATTATTTCAAATAGAACTGTTTTTCGACATTAAAACTGTATTTACACTTAACTGAATTATTACATATAACTCCTTGAATAGTTTGAAATGGAAATGTTTTTGACAATTAAACTCTGTACTTATGCTAAACTGAAACTGTTTTCAATAGAACAGATTATTTACATAAAAATGGATTTGGCGTTAAATAACCAACAAAGTTGATATGCCATAAAACCAACCAAACCAAAACCTTTCCTCTCCATCCTTCTTCTTGCCCGCTCTCTCTCTCCTCTCTTCCCTTTCCATCTCCCTCCTCTCGGCTCTCTCCGCACTGTTCTCATGGTAGCTTATTTAATTTCATGTCCTTAAATGTATATAGCCTATTTATCTATTCCCAAAAATCAAACTGGTCTTCATAAACGATGTCGTCATCATCATAACTGTTCCCACTAAAAACACAACAATCGCTACAAAATGCCTTACGTTTAGCGAGGGATAAAAAAAAATGTTATCAACCCAGACTTTTTGGCGACATTTCTTTGTACACAGAAACGGGTGACGTAATTCTCACTCCCCTCACACAGACACCCCTTTCTCCTGACCCTGGAAGATAATGGACCGACCCCTCATTTCACATCTCCGCCTCGAATATTGTGGGCTGTACCTATAACATCAATATTGATTATCATCTCTATATAACTAAAATTCTCATCGTTCTAAGTGTAATATATATATTGGGAAAGCTGAAAATCTAAAAAAACGCAAGAAAATTGTAGAATCTAGAATCATTTTAAGCCACAAGAATATCAGAGACCCGGCTTTTAAATTTGTCCTCCATATTTGCTTCGTATGAGATATATATTGAGATATATATACATCGAGCTCTCCGTTAGAATTATATGACACTTTTCCTATATTCTATATATGAAGTATTCTGAACACATCGTCTCTGAATATATATGTACGAATGTCAAAAAACAAGGTCTTCAGAGGATAGTTTGAATTGTTTGCCAATATAAATCGTTTTAGTTTTCAAAACCTTCCTCAGAGCGGATGGATTCTTTTTTTAATGAAACGAAAAGGAGAAATAAAAACTCATAACTCAAACCAGTTAAACTCCGATTAAAATTGGCCTTTTGCCACATTCTGCTCTTGTGAAAGGATTTGGTGAATATATATATATATATATATATATATATATATATCAGTGGCGACTCTAGACTATTTTTTGCTACTTGTGCCCCCCCCACACACACTCTGTCAACTTCAGTTCCCAACCCGTGGTCCGTCATCATAGTTGCTATTGCGTGATTCTCCATTGTATAGCACAGATTGACAAACCTACCTTGCATGGTGTTTTTTTTTTTTTTTGTAAACAATCAAGATACTATATAATTTGTAGTTTTTGTTAATACAGTAGATAAGATAATTTTTTTCCTTTCAAAGTAACAGAAGAAAAGAGAAGATGTTCATTACTATGACGAAAAAAATATGTTTATTAGAATAAAGAAACTCGATGACAATATACACAGACACAGCTAGTAGTTTCAATTTCACTTAAAATAAAGATTATTTGTTGAAAATGTATTCAAATAAACAAATTTTAGTTACAGAATGTAATATATGCAACATTCATTAAAGAAATAGACATCTGTTAGTGAAAAAACGAATCTAAAACACGCCGTTTAACCAACATTTACCATAGTGATGATGATGATGACGTTGGCGACCTGCGCTAATCTGCTATCCCCCCTCTCTCTCTCTGTCCCTCTCCCTCTTCCCAATATATCTATCAACAGTCACACGTGCTAAGATTTTTGAGCACAGTGTAAGGGTTTCTCTTGCTATTGGCTACAGTCAAAAGTGTATTTCTCTTACATTACTGTTATTATAAGGGTCTAGTGCCTGGCACGGATCGGGCGTTCAACTTTATAGCCGATTTTATGGGATGTTCAATGAATCTGACGGTGGCCGGACAAAGACCATCCGTTCAAAACAGCATCGTTGTATTATTCCCAGATATATTTATGAACTTTTGGCAACTTAGTCATCGAAACTTGAATAGATACGTAATTTAATTGAGATCAGACCTAAGTATGTTTGCTTGAAATTAATGGATGATTTTTAATCCATTTTGAAAAACATTGACCGAGTTATTGGTCGTGCCGGGCACGAGTAGCACTAGTCCCATCTCCGCGCCTGATATATATATATCCGAACACCCTAGAGTCGCTTTTTTATTATATGCAAAGCACTTAATATGCTCAAGAGAATAAAGTAATTTCCAGTCCAATAGACTGGTTAACATCCCATTAAAATCAATCGATCAACTATTCATTTTATGGAGGTGCCCGTCGTAGGAAATGGACCGGCGACACGAGTTCAAATCCTGGACGAGGCTGATTGCATTTCACATAGCACTAATACCCTTGGGAAAGGTATGAATCCAATTATTCTCCCTCCAGCTATGGGTAAATAGCAGGACAGACTAGGTTCTTCAGACTTGGTGAGGCAACTCGTCTAGAGAAGGAAAATTGAATTCTAACCAGGTAAGCTCCGCTTAAAATCATTGACCTTGTGTCATATCCTACCCCAGCGGAGGGGTTGGTAAATAGGATCAACTATTCATTTATGTTTTTTTTTTAATTCTTTTACGAAGATTGTATTTAATAGGTGCCATGGAACTATAAATTATTTGTTTTATGAATAGTTACTTAAAGCTATAATTTGTTACTAAGGAGTTTATAATCAGTCACTTGAAAGCATGCAAGGGAGCAAAGAAATGACTGTTGTCGAATGAAACCTGTATAAGTTGATGTTAGAGGGAACTAATCAAAAGCCTACAACTCGTGATTAAATTGTGTTCGGAATACTTGATATCATAAAACTGTGTGCAAACAAAATCCTTTAAGAAACAAGCCTTACCATAATTTACACGATTCTCTAACCTTTTGGCATAATATTACTCCTGACGATTTGCTATGCCGTTAAAATCAATCAGTTTACGCTCTTAAATAAGTTTAGCTTTAAGAATATACCTTTGAATTTAATCCTTTGATTCTAATAGCATATTAAT
This sequence comes from Sepioteuthis lessoniana, assembly GCA_963585895.1. Lineage (NCBI taxonomy): Eukaryota > Metazoa > Mollusca > Cephalopoda > Myopsida > Loliginidae > Sepioteuthis > Sepioteuthis lessoniana. The sequence goes on along the minus strand of CAUZXS010001092.1, from coordinate 46,621 downwards.
CCGTCAAGGGTTCTTCGATACCAAGAGGTTAGGGGAATCGCGTTCAATGTATGTTCCTTTTCTGTTTAGTTGTTTCTGGACAGGATTTTTTTTGCTTGCATAGTCATATCGAATATAATTGATTTTCAAACAGATGTCTTTGTCTAATAGATATAACCCGAACAGGTGTTACCTCTCCGGTCAGTGGTCTTGGGAGTAATAGTAATAAAGAGGTACTCCACGTTTCCAGATCTTCGGAAGTGGAGCCCCTTTATTTACAATATCATATTTACCACAACCCCTCCGCTCGGGCAGGATATGAACACAAGGTCAATTTTTAAGCGGGGTGTAACAGGTTTGAATTCAGAGTTTTCCTTCTCCTAGACTAGTTGCCTCACCAGGGCTGAAGAACCGAGTCTGCCCTACTATTTACCCATAGCTGGAGGGAGAATAATTGGATTCCTACCTTTCCCAAGGGTATTAGGGCTATGTGAAATGCAATCAGTCAGGTCCAGGATTTGAACTCGCGTCGCCGTGTCCATATCCTGCGACGATAACCATTACACCACGGGCACCTCCACACACCACAGGCACCTCCACACACCACGGGCACCTCCACACACCATGGGCACCTCCCTTTATTTACAATATAGTGTAATATTCAAGGCAACTATTCTTTCCTTCTCTTTTTGTGAGTTCTCCCCCCCACCTCTGTAGGGGATACAGTTAGGGTACTCTGAGCCTCACCAATATGGCAGAACAATTTCTTCTTTTCGTATATGTAGTTAGAATTAGAGAAATATATTTGTGGTCGCGTCACTCTTCAAAAAGTTACATTATATCAACTGCATCTCACATGCTTTACGATTTTCTGATGATGACAACAGTGATAGTCAAATGGGTCATAGACTTTTAAAGTAATCAAATAGCTAATTACCTATCTTACGAACAGTAAGCCACTCACACGCGAGAAGGTGAGATCGCAATAACGGCTACATTTATTATTGTTATACGTAGTTCTTCTTCTTCCTTGACAGGAGCGAAATGGATAGAATCTGGATTAGTGGCGGTACTTGCAAAGAAACAGGATCCCAACCAATTTCAAAGCAGCACAAATTAATTGTCACAATCCGGCATCCATTTCTACCTGGTTGGCGGATATTTCAAATTAGTTGTAATGGTAAACAAGCCTCTCTTGATAATTAGCCGTTGATTCGGGAGGCGGGTGACCGACATTGCTAATGCCTAGTACATTAAATGAAACCATAAGTTTAACAATTGAGAAATGTGACGAAGGGATAACCCACGTCCCCACCCATCCTCCTTGGATAGGAGAGGCGAAACTGATGAGATAGACGATGACTGACTGTAAGATTCACTGGTGCACGTATTCATCATAGCACATTGCTCGTGAGACTGCTTAAAAAGGATTAAAAGTAACTCCGATGATCATCGTTTTATTTCATTTTATTCTATTTTATTTTTAGATGAGCATTTTTTTTCTTGATTGATTTTTAAAGGCGTTTCAACCCGTCTAGTCATATTTTATGCCGAGTGAATCTCGTTCATTATACGTTTATATATATATTTTCTGTGGAGTTTTTTTTTAATTACATATTAAGTATTCTTATCTAATAGAAAAATGTGCATATAGGATTACTCGAAACGATACAACAAATACTAATGATTTATACGCAATTTCATTGGTCTAGTGGGTAGAGTGTTCGCTAATGGTCCGGGAGACCTGGGTTCAATCCCAAGTCGCGTCATACCAAAGAGTTTAAAAATGGTACTTGATGCCTCCTTGCTTAACACTCAGCAATATAAGGTACGTATCAAGGGCAAAATGGAGCAATCCAGGGAAAGGAGTAGTGCCTCCCCTACACCTTGGTGTAGTAGCCATTGAAAAAGGAGCCTTCTGGTCGCCCTCGACTAAGGGAGACAACTTTACTTATATCCTTTAAAGTAAGTATCCATACTTAATTGCCCAGTTGGCTGGGGCTGTAGAAAACACTGACTGCATCTCTGCAGAGGGGTAAGACCCCTAATAAGTGTCCTGTTAATGACACTAAACAATCTGATGATGAGGTTCCAGTAATGGTGGGGCTTTGGAGAATGTTGAGCACCCCTTCATTGCCATTGCTCCCAGGTCCACTCTGGTCCGGCGTGGTAGCACTTGAAAGATCCCTATCTATGGGTGAAAAAGAACTAATGGCATACTTATGCTAAACTGAATTGTTTGAATTAGAACTGTTTGACGAAACTGAATAGCTTGAAAGTATTAAACTGTACTTACGCTAAACCGAATTGTTTGAAATAGAATTGTTTTTACATTGAAACTTTACTTACACTTAACTGAATTGTTATATATAACAGTTTTGACATTTAACTGTGTAAAGAAAATTTTCTTATACCAAACTGAATTAGCTGAATTAGAACTGTTTGAATAAATTGAATTGTTTGAAATAGTGTTTTTGACAATTAAACTGTGTACTCATGATAAACTGAATTGTTTGAAATAGAACTGTTTGCATGAAAATGGGTTTGGTGTTAAATAACCTACAAAGGTTGATATGCCATAAAACCCAACAAACCTATCTATACTTAATGATAGTCATTTGTTTGCACACAGTAAAGTAGTTAAAAGTAAAAGAATCTTTAGAAAACAATTACAGAATAAGTTTTAACGGAATGTTAATTCATAGATAACACCCTGTTTCTTCGACTGCATTAAGTTATCCCAAAGAGAGAGTAACCTAACAGAATATTCGGTAGGAAACAGAACAATTCAATTAATATAAGACATTTAATTGTACAAGATACGATTAGGAACCGACTTCATACTCTTGTCTATATAAGACTCGCATACGTTCAAGGAACAAACAGAAAAGCTCAGACTGCAAAAACATGGAAACAACTTAGAATTTCCAGGCCTGGAATATAAAAAAAGAAGTTTATGTGCTCAACATTGAGTTGCGAACAACCATGTCTGCTCAAATCAAAGACCTGTTGAAAAAGAGGAGATTGCACCGGTTCAAATTGTCACGAAAATAATGAACTCATGGTGTGTGTGTGTATATATATATATATATATATATATATATATATATAATGCTTTTGTGTATGTATATATGTGTGTTTATATATCATATTTACCAACCCCTCCGCTCGGGTAGGATATGATACAAGGTCAATTTTTAAGCGGAGTTTAACAGGTTTGAATTCAGAGTTTTCCTTCTCCTAGACTAGTTGCCTCACCAGGGCTGAAGAACCTAGTCTGCCCTACTATTTACCCATAGCTGGAGGGAAAATATTTGGATTCATACCTTTCCCAAGGGTATTAGTGCTATGTGAAATGCAATCAGTCAGGTTCAGGATTTGAACTCGTGTCGCCGTGGCCATATCCTGCGACGATAACCATTACACCACGGGCACCTGTGTTTATATATATATATAATGCGTGTGTGTATGTATATATGTGTTTATAGACATATATCATCATCATGTTGCACCCTCAGCACGGATCTATATTACCCTCTTGTGCCACCCTTCTCTAGCGTGCATCGCTCCCGGCAAGTCTTCAAGGCTACATTCTGTATCGGTACAGAGCGGTTGTATGTAGGTTTTAGCTGGTCGTCCTACCTTTGCTCGTCCATGTGAAGGGGTCCACAGGAATATATCCCTTATGAGCTCGTCCTAACTTCTCCAGCAGGGTTCCGCATGTCTTGGTTCGTCTAACTTTGATAGTTTTCGTGATGAGTGGTAGGTGGCCTTACAGCTGCTGCTTTTTTGGGTGCTGCCTTCATGACTTGTTCAGTTTTGCTCGCAGCATTCTTGTGTAGTTGCCGTCAAGCTTTTTCTCCATTCGTTTACTTAGAGTCTACGTAGTGCATCTATATAGCAGTATCGACACGACCGCTGCTTGGAAGAAACTATGTTTAATTTTATCGGTCAGGTCTAACTTCTATATGACCGATAACCTTTGGATAGCTCTTTGTGCTTTTGCTAATCACGTGTTGATGTCTGTCTCCGATGATGAGACACTGCTTCCTTGGTAGGTGAACTTGTCTACTAGTTTCAGAGAACTACCGATTTGTGTGGAGATGTTGCCCCTTTGATTAAAGCACATATATTCTGTCTTGTGTACATTGACATAGAGGCCTATGCCGGCAGCTGCTTGTTCCATACCATGTAGCAGGGTTTCGGCTTGGATGGGTGCATTTGCCAGATGCGCTATGTCATCAGCGTAGTCGGCGTCGGTAATTGTTTGTGTGAGATACCTTCTGCATCTTTCTTTTGTTAGTTTGAAAATATATCTATGTGTGTGTGTGCGTGTTGTCACTATCTCACTTCGTGGGTTTGTGGCAGACCAAATGCGATATAATTTGGAGAGTGCTCAATATCTGTGATAGAGCTATTACATAATAAGTAAACATATATTAATTTTTATATACACTTGATAGCATGGAAACTTGTCTGCAACCCCATCACATTAGACGTCATGCAACCTGTGGTCGCAGACAAGTTTCCATGCTATCAAATATATATATAAACTAATAGGGCAATTAGAAGGAAACTCAAACCTGGTTAAGCTGTCATTATAAATTTATTTCGCCGGGGAATTTTATCATACTCCTCGTCTCTTCAGATGACTCTGCATGTTACAATTGATGTTGCAAAACAGCACATGCAACCATAGCCACACATCGAGCACTCATATAGATTTGATATTTCTCATACATTCTATTTACAAATAATCCACATCCACTGTCTTCGGACGCTAACTGGATATTACGGATACAAAAACTATATATATATATATATATATATATATATATATATATATATATATATATGTATACGTGTGTGTATAACTATTTAACTATGCGCAAACAAATGATTGATTTTTGATCAAATTGTTAGCGTTACATAGAAATACTTGAAACCGTTCAATTGGGTACAAACAACATACTAAATCCAATTATTCGGTTAAATGGAAGTGCTTAAAACTATACGACTGTCCGAACAAATGAGGTCTGGCTTGTTTAAAATGTTACTTACAAACTATTTGTTTACAAATCATATTTCAGATATATATAAAACTGGAATTAGCATTAAATAAACAAGGGTTCATCATCATCATCATCATGTCGTGCCGCTAGCACGGATATCCCTGACCCTCTCTCGCCACTTCTCCCTATCATTCATCGCCTCTGGCAGGTCTTCAGGGCTACATTCCGTATCCTCACATAGCTGCTGTATGTATGTTCGAGCTGGTCGTCCTGCTTTTGCCCGGCCATATGTGGGGGTCCATAGGAGTACATCACTTATGAGCTCGTCCCTGCTTCTCCAGCAGTGTCTTGAATGTCTGGTTCGTCTAACTTGGATAGTTTTCGTGATGGGAGGTAGGTGGCCGTATAGTTGGTACCTTGTGGGGTGTTGCCGCCAGGACTTGTTCAAACACAGACAACTAAACCTAAAAATACCATTTTACACACACACACATATATATATGTCATCCACAGACAGACCTGTTTCGTTCTATCAGAACTCTTCAGTGTGGCAAGACAGGTTAGATTCCCGAAGCTAGGATCGAAACCCGGTTGACTCAAATGCCAATCCAAGATTCTGCCACGAGGAAACTAGCGCATGCGAAGGAAATTTAAACGCTTATGTTTCACATTTGTTTTTGTTTTACGGCTACCGAGAGCTCGATTCATATGAAGAGCCTTGCATTATATATATATATATATATATATATATATATATATATATATATATATATTCCATTTTAAATGTGCAAAAAAATGATTGATGTGTTGGTGCTACATAGAAATACTTGAAACCATTTAAATGTGTGCCAACGAATGAGTTATGGTTCGTTTAAAAATGTTACCTAGAAAATAGTCATTGACATCTATTTCAGGATTTGGAATTAAATAGGCCACAATGGTTAATATGCCATAATCCCAACCAACGTAAAGCTATAATTGTTTTCAAAGGATTATTATTAGTTATTTGAGATTATAAAACTGTGTGCAAATAAATGACTATTGTTAAATCGAAACAATTACTTGAAACCATATAATTATTATGAAAGTATAAAACTGTATGCAAGAACTCTTTAAAACAATACAAATGGAATTATAAACGTATAATGTACACGATTCCCTACCCTCTAGGCATAAGATAACCCGAGACGTGCTGACGTGGCTTTTGAAATAAATCAATCCATATGCGTTTCTGAGGAAAACTATCTATCAGATCCTAGTACACTGTTCTTGGTACCATCTCTGTAAAGATCATAATCACGGAATGGGAATTGTATCGAAAACAATTTGGAATATAGGGATGCAGAAAGTTAAAATTATTTAAGTCTTTTTTAGTTTCAAGGGGTCTGACTTCGCCCAAGTGTCACCTACCTCCTCGTCAAAAGGTAAAGGTAAGGTTTTATTCTATTGCCCGGTGCCACGGAACTATTTCTAATAATGCACTCATTGTTTTCTGCAAGTTCCTCACCTTAAATTAACATTGAGTCACATTTCAGCATTGTGGAATGGAGATGGATAAATACAATCTGTTTAGTGTAATGGGGAAAACGATAAAAGTACACAGCACAAAAAATTATTTTGGAATTCAATATACTAAGTGTCCAATTTTATGAAATAAAAATTAAAAAATACAACATTTCTGTGTCGAATTGAATTATTCTTGGAAAGGAGATAAATTGTCCTGGATGGGGAAACATTGAAATTTCTAAGGGTGTCAAAAGGTTACTAAACTCATTTCTACATCAAATTATTTCACCCGCCCCTTTGCCCTTCAGGTAAATCTCTCGCTGATGTTATTGAATTTTGTCCTGTTAGGGGGTATTGATAAAAAGGTTCCGTCTGGTCAACGTGTTTTAGAATACGCTGGCTGTATCTCCACAGAAAAAAGGGTGTCCTAGATATATCGCTAAAACTTTTGATGGTGAGTCTCCAGTTCTTGAATTTTGGGGAATGTGGAGTACCCATTCATTGCCATTACTCCCAGGTCCACTTAGATCCAGAATAATGGTACTCGCTATGGTTCCATCAATGCATTAAATAGATCTGTTAGGAAATTACTTGCGTTCGATAGAAATACTTCATACCCAATAATTGTTTGGTTTGTTCGCGTTTTATGGTATGTTAACCCCTGTGGGTTATTTAAAGTTAACTCTTGTTATATATGTTTTGTAAGCGAATAGTTTTTGGTTACATTTTTGTTAAACGTGTTACATTTCATGTGTTTGCACACAGTTAAATGTTTTAAACAATTGCTATCAAACAATAATGATTTTATTTACCAAGTATTCAGATCTAATACAATTTGCACACAGCTGTATAGTTTCAATAACCAATTATAATTATCCTAACGAAATGGTTGAATAGTTGTGTTTTACCCTGTACATGGGGACCCTAACAGGTACGACCACATTTGGTCAGAGTGAACACTAGAGTAATGTGAATGAAGAAGTATACGAGGATTATTACTAACTTTCCAGACTTTTTCGTATGGGCACTTTTATTGATAGTACACACATGAAATTCTAGTCTCTTCGAAGTTGCAATACACTTGTTGTATCGTTCCTACAACTTCTGGAAGTCTCCATAGAAGTCCTCTTGTGTGACCCTGTCAATGATCTAAGTCACAGCCTCTTTCATCTCCATAATTGTCTCATAACGACAGCCTCTGAGCTTAGGGAATAAGACAAAGACACAGGGAGCAAGGTCTGGACTATAGGGATGGTGAGGAACTGTCTTGATGTCCATCTTAGTCAAATAGTCGGGGACAAGGATGGAGTTGTGGACTGGTGCATTGTCCTTCTGGAAATGCCACTGACCCGATTTGAAGAGTGCTGGCCTCTTCCCTGGGAATCTCTTCCTGGACTCCCTTAAAACCTCAACATAGTAACCCTAAGCCTAACCCTTTGGGCAATCAACTCCGGTGTATTGACTTTCTTACTCCTCTCACACCTCTCATCATCCCTCACAGACTCCCTGGCTTTCTTGAATCTCTTATGCTACTCAAAAACCCATGCTCGATTCATGCAGGATGGTCCAAAAGCAATCTGAAGTATTCCATACGTTTCTGTGGCATTTTTTTCCAAGTTTAAAACACAATTTTATTGCATATAGTTCTTCTAAAGTGACTTTACGTCCCGATTGCATTTTTGATATTCACCAGCTGTGACAATCAGGCTATAGTAGGGTGTATTCCAATTGCTTCTGTAGGAGTTCATTTAGAACTGAAATCATAAAAATTGGTCAGTCATCTCGTAAGATGTATAGCAATAACATGCTGAATTTTCAAGAGTCTATGACAAATTTAAATGCCCGTACAAAAAAGTCTGGAAACTTATTGAATTCACCACGTACCTCATTCCCCTTTATTTTGTCGGCTGGGGCTGTAGAATACACTGACTGCACCTCGGCAGAGCAATACGATCCCCTCCCAATTGAGTGTCCTGTATATGATGATAAACACTCTGATGGTGAGGTTCCTGCGATGCTGGAAGTTTGGGGAATATGGAGCACCCCTTCATTGCCATCGCGCCCAGGCCCACTCTGACCCAGTGTGGTAGTACCTGATAGGGCCCTATCTATGGGTTAAATAGAACTAAACGGCGTACTTATACTAAACTAACTTACATGAAATAGAACTATTTTGATATTTAACTAACGTACTTATGCTAAACTGAATTGTTTGATATAGAACTGTTTTTTGACATTGAAACTGTAATTACGAGAACAGTTTTTGACATTTGAAATTGTACTTACGCTAAACTAAAGTGTTTGAATTAGCACTGTTTGACTAAACTGAATTGCTTGGAATAGAAATGTTTTTGACAATTAAACTGTGTACTCATGCTAAACTGAATTGTTTGAAATAGAACTGATTATTCGTATAAAAAATGAATTTGGCATTAAATAACCTACAAAGGTTGATATGCCATAAAACCCAACAAACCTATCTATACTTAATGATAGTCATTTGTTTGCACACAGTAAAATAGTTAAAAGTAAAAGAATCTTTAGAAAACAATTACGAAATAAGTTTTAACGAAGTGTTAATTCATAGATAACACCCTATTTCTTCGACTACATTAAGTTATCCCAAAGAGAATATTCGGTAGGAAACAGAGCAATTTAATTAATATAAGACATTTAATTGTACAAGATACGATTAGGAACAGATTTCATACTCTGGTCTATATAAGATACACTTACGTTCAAGGAACAAACAGAAAAGCTCAGACAGCAAAAACATGGAAACAACTTAGAATTCCCAGGCCTGGAATATGAAGAAAGGTTATATGTGCTCAACGTTGAGTTGCGAACAACCATGTCTGCTCAACTCAAATACCTGTTGATAAAAGAGGTGATTGTGCCGGTTCAAATTGTCACGAAAATAATGAACTTACGGTGTATATAAATATATATGTACTTTTGTGTATTTATGTATGTTTATATATATAACGCGTGTGTGTATGTATATATGTGTTTATAGATATATATCATCATCATGTCGCACTATCAGCACGGATCTACCTTACCGTCTTGTGCCACTTTTGCCATATACAACCAGATTTCCCTAACTCCTGGACTGGAGTATCACCATCCGATACAGTTTAGTGTCATACCCAGGTTTCAATATAATTAAGAATAGTTACTTGAAGCTCAAATGATTTACAGATGATTTTAATATTTGAAACCATTGTTGTACGATCGATGTTTTTTGTTTTGTTTTACGGCATATCAACCAAAAGGGGTCATTTAATGCCGGTTGCACGATCGAGATGATAATTATTATATGGAAGATTTTACTTAAAACTATATAATTTTGTGAATATTATTAGTATTTAACAGGAATACTTGAAACCATACCACAAGGCAAACAAATGCATATTAAATAGAAATGTTTTACCGACCCATTGGCGAACACTTTAACCATTATGCCAATGGCCCGGGGATCATGGGTTCAATCCTAGGTCGAGTCATACCAAAGACTCAAGAAATGGTACTTGAAGCCACTTTGCTTAAAACTCACCCTTGATCCGTATAATATATAATGTTAATTAGAGTGATCTAGGAAAGTAGTATCACCCTCCCCTACACCTCGGTGTAGTAGCTATTGAAAAGGGAGCCTTCGACTATGGTCAACTAATTTATCCTTTTTTTTACCAACCCCTCCGCTCGGGCAGGATATGACACAAGGTCAATTTTTAAGCGGAGTTTAACAGGTTTGAAATCAGTTTTCCTTCTCCTAGACTAGTTGCCTCAACAAGGCTGAAGAACCTAGTCCGTCCTACTATTTACCCATAGCTGGAGGGAGAATACGGGTGTTCATACCTTTCCCAAGGGTATTTGCCCGAAAGTGAACGTAATAGCGCGACTGGAGTACGAACTCGCGTACTACGATTCCGCAGTTCATCGCTTTAACCATTACACCACGAGGACACCCACTTTTTTTAGGATGGTGAATAGATTAGATAGGAATATTTGAAACTATTCAAATATGTGCAAATTATTTGTATTAGAAAGGAATACTTGAAACTATACAAACGTGGGAAAATTATTTGTATTAGATCGGACTACTTGAAATGATATAAAAGAGTGCAAATTATTTGTATTTGATTGGAATACTTGAAACTATAGAAACGTGTGCAAATTATTTGTATTCGATTGAAATATTTGATATCATAACAGTGCAAAAAAAAAAAGCAAAAATGTACAATGTAGATGATTCCCTAACCTTTATGCATAAAATATCCCTGGACAGGCTGATATGCCGTTGAAATCAATCAATCAATCAACAAAAATATTCTACTGAATGCGGCAATATGGGGGAAACAAAAGCATTATAGAATCTTTATTTTTATATCATCATCAGTCTTTATGATGTCAGCTTTTAAACCTGACAACGTTTATCGGGCCCCACTACTTGACCCCTTCGTATCTATCGATCCCTTTTTGGCAATCCCTTCGTATTTTTCATTTTTGAATGACAAAATACAGAATCGACTTTTGAGACGTCCATGAAATTGTCATGTCATCTAGTGGTGACAACAATGATTTAAACCAAGGCCATCAAGTATTTACATTTTATATCTTTATTATTTCTCGTGGACTAATTCTGTCCCCTCTCTCTCTCTCTCTCTCTCTCTCTCTCGTCAATTTTTTTCCATTCCAGTTTGTGTATCTGTGTCCTGACATCACGTGACCTCTCATTTTTGTTTGGGTTGCAAACATTTAGTCAAAAGAAATGAAAATGTTTTGCCTGATGTCGCTCACACAAAATATATGCAACATGAAAATAACAGAAGTGACTATCATCTATTCGGAGCACGTCAAATTCTGATTGTCGGAATTTTTCAAGATTCACTTCTAGGTCCTTTAAGTATGTCGATTAAATTTGATTATTGTACATCAAACCATTTTGCTCTCTATAGAGAACAAAGTAAATCTTCCAATTTCCTGTCTCATATATATATATATATTTTTATTTGGTCCATTTAAACCGGAGTTGGGAGTAATTCCATCAGGACAAGAAAACTTTTCAAAAGTGAACATTTAAATTTTCCTGGTAAAGAGCTCAATGTAACAGACACTACAGAGCAATAATTTCATTAAGAAAAAGCACAAACCGGTCACATTAGGATTATAAATTTATTTCGATCCTGTTATGTGTTTTTGATAAAATCAAAAAACACGAAAAAAATTAACAGGGTTTCTTCATAAGATCTGAAAAAGTCCTGTTAATTTTTTCGTGTTTTTTGACAGTTAATTGATCAAACAGTCCTCTTTCAAACTATTTTCCCCCAAACCTCTGGTGATGTAATGGCTAGCATGCTAGACTAGCAAAACTTTTCGAGAGAGTTAGATTCTCATTGGGTGCCCCATTTATACGGCCTTGTGCCGTCGGAAATTTTAAAAATTTACGTAAAAGTAAAGTTAGCGACCATAGTCGAGGGTGACCCGAAGGCTCCCTTTTCGATAGCTACTACACCAAGGTGTAGGGGAGGGCGCTACTCCATTCCCAGGATTGCTCCACTTTACCCTTGAACCGTACCTTATAATGCTGAGTGTTAAGCAAGGTGGTATCAAGTTCCATTTTTAAAATCTTTGGTATGACTCGACCTGGGATTGAACCCAGGTCTCCCGGGCCATTGGCGAACACTCTAACCGCTGGGCCAAAAAAAAACCAAAAGCTTCTACTTACGTTTGTGTGTATTCTTTGGTTCATAACTTATGTATATTAACAAAAATGATCGCTCTGTGTATGTGTGCGTAATATATATATATATATATATATATATATATATATATATATATATATATTTACCAACCCCTCCGCACGGGCAGGATCTGACACAAGATCAATTTTTAAGCGGAGTTTAACAGGTTAGAATTCAGAGTTTTCCTTCTCCGAGACTAGTTGACCTCACCAAGGCTGCCCAACTATTTACCTATAGCTGGAGGGAGAATAATTGGATCCATACCTTTCCCAAGGATATTAGTGCTATGTGAAATGCGATCAGTCTCGTCTAGGATTTGAACTCGTGTCGCCGTGTCCATTTCCTATGACAATAACCATTACACCACGGGCAACTCCATAAATTATTATAATCTACATTCCTCAAGAGCCTGTCGTATTTGGTAATATTCTTATAATTTTGAACATTTATTCAATGCACAACAGAAGAATTAACATATGTGTGTAATATAATATAAAACATCCATATTTTTGTACATAAGAGGTTTATCTGTTATTTTTGTATGTCATATTTATGACTTGCAAACGAATCTACACGCTACACTGTGAATATTTAACATACACATATATAGTGTATGTATATTCTGTCAGGGGCCACCTCTGGTGATGTAATGGTTAGCAAGTTAGACTAGCAAACCTGCATGAGTGAGTTCGAGTCTCATTAGGTGCCCCATTCATTTGGCCTTGTGCTACATCGAAGCAAAGAGCTTCGTAAATTACTGTATGTATATTCTGTCAGCAAATTATTGTTTAGACAAGTTTTGCTAAAGAACACGAAACATTTTTTTAATGTTTTTATTTAGCTTTCTTTTTAGTTTCTTTTATATTACGTTTCTGTAGATAAAGAACGACATTGGTCATACAACTACCATTCTCTCTAGTCGTCTTACCAACCACCACTCTGCTATCAGCGCCATCAAACAATACATATCTACAAAAAATTAATTCTCTGTTAAATTCACATCGGCTGAAAAACGAAAAATAACAACAAAAAATGCTTAGAAATCCTCGAAGCAATCTGTATTAAAAATAAACAAGCAAATATAAATAAAATAGCATTCAAAGCAGGCGCTGATATAGTAAACATCTTCAAAAACTTGCATACTAACCCAAGCATCCCCTTAACCCAGTTGGCTGGTGCTGTAGTATACACCAACTGCATCTCTGCAGAGGGATAAGACCCCCCCCAAAGAAGTGTTCTGAATATGACACAAAACTATCTGATGCAGTAATTATTCAGTAATGCAAGAGTTTGGGGGGAAGTTAAGTACCCCTTTATTGCCATTGCTCCCAGTTTCATCCTGTCCCAGACTGGTAGCATTTGATAAGGTCCTATCTATGGGTCAAATAGAACTGTTTGACATTGATACTGAGTGCAAACAAATGACTTATGCTAAACTGAAATGTTTGAAATAGAAGTGTTTAAACAAATGACGGATGTTTAATTGAATTGTTGGTGTTAAGTACGCAGTTTCTTCCAATCAGCGGTTGTGTCGATACTGCTATATGGATGCACTACATGGACGCTAACTAAACGGCTGGAGATAAAACTAGACGGAAATTACACAAGACTGTTCAGAGCAGTATTGAACAAGTCCTGGCGACAACACCCCACGAGACACCAACTATACGGACACTTGCCCCCCATCACGAAAACTATACAAGTTAGACGAACCAGACACGCGGGACACTGCTGGAGAAGCAAGGACGAGCTCATAAGCGATGTACTCCTGTGGACCCCCACATATGGATGTGCAAAAGCAGGACGACCAGCACGAACTTACATACAGCAACTATGTGAGGACACAGGATGTAACCCTGAAGACCTGCCGGAGGCGATGAATGATAGGGAGAAGTGGCGAGAGAGAGTCAGGGATATCCGTGCTGGCGGCACGACATGATGATGATGATGTTGGTGTTAAATAGCAATACTTGGAATCATTGAACTTTATACACAGTTAAATGATCAAGCAGTTCTATTTCAAACAGCGCAGTTTAGCAAATAAACAAACAAATCCAGACAAAAAAAAAAAATTACTCCCATCAATAACAAAAAACTGCGATGAAGTTTCGTACCGAAATTAAACAAAAGCTACAAAATATAATTCTTCAGAAGAGGATCAATATGATTGAAAGCACTTGTGAGCAGAACTTTAGGCAACTTCTCAATGAATTTGACACTGATATAAAGTAACTACATAAACTTCTAAAAAGGCAACGTTCCACCGTCTTTTAACTGTATCATCACCCCTAGTGGGTTGCTGATAAGGATGGGGTATCGCACGTGTTTTCACACGTTGTATGATAAAATCTAAAATATAGTCTTTCTCACCATGTTCGACAAGTTGGGGTATCATCAATTCAAATGTTGTTGTCTTCTATAAAATCAACTGAATTGTTTAATATAGAACTGTTTTGACACTTAACTGTGTGTAAACAAAATCAATACTTATACTAAACTGAATTGGCTGAATTAGAACTGTTTGACTAAACTGAATAGCTTGAAATAGAAACGTTTTTAACAATTAGACTGTGTACACATGCTAAACTGAATTTTTTGAAATAGAACTGATTTTTTACATAAAAATGGATTTGGCATTAAATAACTGACAAAGGTTGATATGCTATAAAAACCAAACCAACCAAACTTCTATTAAATCCAATTTCTGACTTTGAATTACTCAGTAAAGCATTTTGGCTACATATAACCTGATGTTTTGGAACGGGTATTATAATGAATTTTACATTGCTTGTTTTGAAAGGGAATAGCGATGTCATTAAAACCAGCAGATTGCCCTCTGCAGAGGGGTAAGACCCACCCCCAACGAGTGTCCTGATATGACACTAAATAATCTGATGGTGAGGTTCCAGCAATGCTGGAGCTTTGGAGAATGCGGAGTATCCCTTTATTGCCATCGCTCCCAGGTCCACTCTGGCCCGGCGTGGTAGCACCTGATAGGGCCCTATCTATGGGTTAAATAGAACTAACTGCATATTTATGCTAAACTGAATTGTTTGATTAAACTGAATAGCTTGAAATAGAAATTTTTTTGACAATTAAACCGTACTTACATTTAAACTGCGTGCTTATGCTAAAACGAATTATTTGTAATAGAACTGTTTTTTGACATTAAAACTGTATTTACACTTAACTGAATTGTTACATATAACTGCTTGAATAGTTTGAAATAGAAATGTTTTTGACAATTATACTGTGTACTTGGGCTAAACTGAATTGTTTTAAATGGAACAGATTATTTACATAAAAATGGATTTGGCGTTAAATAACCTACAAAGGTTGATATGCCATAAAACCCAACGAACCAAACCAAACCCAGCAGATCTTCCTTTCCGAGTGTAAAAGATTCAATTTATTTGAGAGGAATATCCGACGCCCCCAGACAATATTTAAACTTGACGTTGTATCGCAAAAAGAATTTCGTACTCCCTCGCACAAGTGACTGTACATCAGAACGTTGGTTATTCTGCTGTCATTCTCTCTAATAACCTTGTTAGTCCTTCCGAGCTGCGACGGTATAAAAAAAAGACCCTCTTCCTGTAATTTTACATTTCGTGGATAGATCAAAATTGAAGAGTTTGTATTTCCACACAGAGCGCCTTGTACCAGACATTGGTTATTTTTAAAGAATTTTAATGTAACGATATATGTGCATCTTCTCAATCTTGAATTTTTGGATAAACACGTCAGCCTGGTCGGCTGGAGTTGGAAAAAAAAAACACCGACTGAATCTCAGCAGAGGGTTAAGGGCCCCTCCTCTTTCAACGAGAGTCCTGATGGTGAGGCTTCAGTCCTGGAACTTCGGCGAGTGTGGAGGACCTTTTCATTGCTATTACGCCCATGTTCACTCCTATCTGGAGTGGTCATCATCATCATCATCATCATGTCGTACCGCTAGCACGGATATCCCTGACCCTCTCTCGCCACTTCTCCCTATCGTTCATCGCCTCCGGCAGGTCTTCAGGGCTACATCCCGTATCCTCACATAGCTGCTGTATGTATGTTCGAGCTGTTTGTCCTGCTTTTGCCCGGCCATATGTGGGGGTCCATAGGAGTACATCACTTATGAGCTCGTCCCTGCTTCTCCAGCAGTGTCCTGCGTGTCTGGTTTGTCTAACTTGGATAGTTTTCGTGATGGGAGGCTGATGGCCGTATAGTTGGTGCCTTGTGGGGTGTTACCGCCAGGACTTGTTCAATATTGCTCTCAACATTCTTGTGTAATTGCCGTCTAGCTTCTCCAGCCATTTAGTTAGCGTCCAAGTAGTGCATCCATATAGCAGTATCGATACAACCGCTGCCTGGAAGAAACTGCGTTTCGTTTTAGCGGTCAGGTCTGATTTCCATATGATCGATAGCCTATCGATAGCTATCCATGCCTTCATTAGTCGCGTGTCAATGTCTTTTTCGGTTGATGAGATACTACTTCCTAGGTAGGTGAATTTGTCTACCAGTTTCAGAGAGGTTCCTTCTAGTGTGGAAATGTCGCCTGTTTGATTAAAGCACATATATTCAGTTTTGCATTTTTGAAATTCACCAGCTGTGACAATCAGACTTTAGTAGGGTGTATTCCAATTGCTGCTGTAGCTGTTCATTTGAACCTGAAATCATAAAAATTGGTCAGTCATCTCATAAGATGTATAGCAATAACATACTGAATTTTCAAGAGTCTATGACAATTTTAAATGCCTGTACAAAAAAAAAAGGCTGGAAACTCATCGTATGCACCTCGTTCACCATATATGATATGTAAAAAGGATTTGGCATTAAATATCCAACAAAATTTAATATGCCATAAAACCAAACCAAACGCGTTTGTTTTGTCATTTTTTTTTCGTTTCGATAAATGTTTTTTTAAACAGATACAGTGTTTGAAAGTTGCTAGTTTTATCAAAAAATTAATGGTAAATTTTGTGCGTGCAAGTCTATCATGAAATTTTCTATATTGAAATTTTATGGAGGTGCCCGTGGTGTAATGGTTATTGTCGTAGGAAATGGATACGGCGACACGAGTTCAAATCCTGGACGAGGCTGATTGCATTTCACATAGTACTAATACCCTTGGGAAAGGTATAAATCCAACTATTTGGTAAATAGGACAGACTAGGTTCTTCAGCCTTGGTGAGGCAACTAGTCTAGGAGAAGGAATACTCCAAATTCAAACCTGTTAAACTCCGCTTAAAAATTGACCTTGTGTCATATCCTGCCCGAGCGGATGGGTTGGTAAATAAGGTTAACAATATTTGGAATCATTCAAATGGTTTGTAAACAAATGAGCTCTAACAACCCGTTTAATAATAAGGATACTAACAAACTACTTGCTCACAAATTATGTGTAGGATTTGGAATTGGATAACCCAGAAAGGTTGATATGGCATAAAATTGCAGCCAACACATCAATCCAAAGTCAAATGCTAGATCCTTTCTAAGTACGAGCTATTTAGAGCTCATAAATGAATTCCAACTAAAACCCTAACCCATAAGCTTATGACCTTTTGTTTTTTTGTATATTTCTCAAAATAAAATATATTTTCAATCGAAATGTCTGCGAAAAGACCAATTTAGTCAACGAAACGGCCAGTGTTCCATTTTTATTCACAAATGAAACGATGGCAATGTTAATGAATGGTGTCAAGTTGATTGGCATATCTTTAAGGGACTCTTGATTCTCTACCATAGAGTAAACAGAACAAATCGATATAGGACTACTTTAGTTTTGATTGAAATCTTTCATTCCACAGGTGATGGTGAAAGTCTTCAGAAAGCATCTATTGCCTTTGAGATTCAGTTCACAATCTCATTGTCAGAAGAGAAGCCGTAGAACTAACTAGGTTACCCCAAATAAATGAATGATTTCACACTTTCAAGTTTATTTTCATTTTCTGTTTAGAGTAGAGAGAGGTATTTGTGGATATATTATGGTTGCTACACGGCTCTTTCTATATGTTAAGGAAGGTTTCGGGTTGACGTATAACTCCTATCGTCTTTCTGCAAATAATCAAACCGAATTCTTTACCAGCATAAGAAAAAAACTATCATTGAGTGCTTTAGGTCTCTCGTATAATGTTGCAGCTGTAAACAAATCGCATTAATATAAACCCAAAACAACTGTATATTTCAGTTTGATTTTTATCATAGCGACACACTCAAAATACTTTCAGGGAATAAAGAAATTTCCAGTCAGATATGTAATTGAACGTTAATTTTAGGGGTTCTACTTTTGCATTTAGTGTGCATGTACGTGTTTAGTTGCATTAACTTGGCAAGTTGTAACTGATTTGGAACATCAATTCGCGTTTCCAACTGAAACAATGTTAAATGCCTGGCGTCCAGGTCTCGTCGTTTGGGCCGTTAATTTATGGAAAGTTTTTGTTGTCGAATTAACGGTCCATTTTAAGGAAAATATCGACTGGGTGCATCAGTTTAAGCTGAAAAAAAAAATCTGAAGATCTGCGAAAACAATGTGTTAGAAATGGTTGGATATCATGTATTTTTCCAATCGAGGTCCAATGCCGCGGTTATATTATCTACACAACCATTGCATACCTGATTAATCTTGGATTTTCACCGTCAAACAAAAGGAAATATATATTAGAAAAAGATACGAAACCATGCCTAAACCCAGAGGCATCATGTACAGGCTTCGCTGAAAGTAACACTGCTGTTTACTCAGCAGTCCTTGTAATAATTATAAGGAGTGTTTGTGTGTATGTAGGTATGTATGTATGTATGGTGTGTACATACATATAGGCATCAAGTTGGATTTGGTCGAAAGCGAGAAGTTTTCCGCATGAAGGAAATACACGCTGAACCACTATTCCTGTGTGATTACGTAAGAAACGGTTACAGTAAACGCGTAATAACATTAACGGCTGAAAGTGAATGCGTTTTTTTTTTTGTTTGTTTCCTTGTTTTTGTTTTAATCACAAACAACACCCTAAAAATGAAGATTAACGTCCAATGTAGTCTCTGCTCTTAATTGATCTGGCGTGTGTGTATATATATATATATATATATATATATATATAATTCTCTAAATACCCTGTCCAGTGGCAAAAGCTGCTTGGTAGTGCCAGGAGTGGCAGTACTGCCTTGAGATACCGAAAGTGTGTTATCACCCCTGGTTGGCAGCTGATGAGGACAGGGTATCGCACGTGCTTTCACACGTTGTATGATGAAGAAAAAAATATAATTTTATTTGTCCAATGAGAGAAAAAGGTGAATACTTCTAAATAAGAAAGTCCACAAGAGTATTTGTTTTTTAAGTTATTATATTACTCCTTTCTCCCTAAATAATCCATGTTTGATATGCCACAAAGTTATACAGACCAATATATATATATATATATATAGAGAGAGAGAGGTTAGTGTAAAGTTGGTGATCCGAAGGTTCCCTTTTCAATAGCTACTATACCGAAGTGTAGGGAAGGGTGCTGCTCTTTTTTCCAAGATTGCACCACTACTCTTGATCTGAACCTTATAATGCTGAGTGTTAAGCAAGGAGGCATGAAGTACCATTTTTTTTTTTTTTTTTTTTTTTTGAGTTTTTGGAATGACTCGCATTGTGATTGAACCTTGGTCTCCCGGGCCATTGGCGAACACTCTATTATACTAATGGGCCAGTTGTATAAATTCAAACTATCATGTTGACCAATTCGTACTGAGGGCACGGATTTCTCCATCTCTCATCATCCATGCCTTCAACTATCGTTTTTGGCAAGTCTTCTTGACGGTATCCTGTGTCCTTGCTTCCCGACCAACACTGGTGTGTCCAATTGTTAGAGCCCATAAGAGAACGTCGCCTATGAGTTTATCTTTGCTTCTCCTGCCGGGCTCCGCATATCTCGTTCATCTTAGCTGATTTATGAGATGGGAGACCAGTGGCCATACAGCTGCTTTGTTGAGTTTGCATCGAGGTTTTGATCGCGTCTATGTAGTCCATCCATACAGTTTAACATATGAGCACTTTATTTATCCAATGTTTTAAACCTACATTGCCATCGTTCCGAGGTCCACTCTGACCCGGAGTGGTATCACCTGATAAGGTCCTATTTATGGGTCAAATAGAGCTGTTTGACATTTAAACTGTGGGCAAACAAATGACTAAGACTAAATTGAATTGTTAGAAATAGAACCGTTTGATCCTTTGAGTGTAAACCATGACACGACGTGCGGTTAAATAATTAATGTGTAAAAATTAGGATTTATGAAATATATAAAAATTAACATATTTATTTCAATAACAAAAAGATCCTTTAATAAAATCTTTTTGTTCATGGCTTAGATTGACCCAAAAAGCTGGTTGATCGTTCCTAAAGGTCAGTTAAGTGCGAGACAATTGTTTTTGATTTTAAAGGTCAGCGAATTTATTTAATTTTTCGGTTATCATCTAACTCTATCGATCATAATGATGAAACTGGTCATTTCGTAAAACATATTTTTCTAGTCCATGTCTTAAAGGTCAGTGTTGAAAGAAAGATTTAATTTTGTTCCATCCTAAATAAAGGTGAGTTGGGCAGGGCTCATCCAGTCAGGTGAGGCTGAGAATTTTTAGTTCAACCCCATTGCTCTAAATCTGTTCCCATTGGTCAAAGCATCTAAGAAGGGTTTTCCCGATACCTGCAAGATATAATCCTGAACTAGGATTGGCTGACCAATGGGAATATGACTCCTAATTGTCTCTTATTGGACAACCAATCAGAAACCATTTTTAGTCCAGATATTGATCTATAAAAAATGGGAGGGTAAAACGAATCATCAGAGGGGATAAGAAAAAGGGACCAAAAAGAAACTCAAGACTGCCAACCCTTCTATTCTAGATCCGAGGCACTCCGAACAACCTTCAGACTTTAAAGACATTAGTGTCATACTAACCGTACCTCATCGTCACTCTTCCTCTCTCGATATTTCTTCTTTTTGTCAAGAAAACGAACATTGTTATTTATTGTCTCACAAACGTGTTTCAATAAAAATGATTTTTTGTTTGTTAACAACGGGTTTTCTCTATTCTTTGATTTGCTTGACAATCTAGCCACTCATATTTCCAGACCGTCAGAAGAAGATCCGGCTAAATTGAGTCAACCCCCTGTCGTGGATCTTTCAAACACAGCGTGGGCACGGAAGGGGTTGACAAAGCAAGCAAATACAGTAGTCACGAACACAACAGTCACAACAAGTACTGTGACGAGTAATCACACCACATTGGGCTCCGTGACTAGCATAGGACCACAAACAACTGACTGATGTTTAATTGAATTGTTAGAGACACATAGCAACACTTGTGTTTAACTGTGTATAAACGAACGAGTAATGTTGAAGAGAATAATTACTTAGATACGAGTAGTTGAAACCATTTAAATGTGTTGAAATAATTCCAATACTAGTGTTCAAACGAATTAGTTCTGACACGTTGAAAAATGAAATTAGCGACCGACTAATTTTTACATATCATATATATCTATTTAAATGAGTGCAAATAAATGACTGATGTTAAATTCCTTTTGTTACTTTGCAATACTTGAAACCAGTTACCTGTGTACCAAAAAATGAGTTCAGGCTAGTTTAAAAATGTTATCAAGAAAATGTTTAAAGATCATTATATATATATATATATATATATATATAGGGAAGTAAATGTGTTGCCATAAGCGTAATGCAGGGCTCTTCATATGAATCGAGCTCTCGGTAGCCGTTAAGCGGATATATGTAAACAAAAACAATTGTGATACATAACCGTTTCCTCGTGGCTGAGTGGTAGAATCTTGGATTGGCGTTTGAGTCAACCGGGTTTCGATCCCAGCTTCAGGGATCTAGCCTGTCAAGCCACACTGAAGAGTTCTGATAGAACGAAACAGATCTGTCTGTGGATGACAATATATAAAAAGCATGATTTGGCTTTAAGTAACCTACAATGGTTGATATGCCATAAAACCAAATCAAACTGATGTTTTTAATTAATTTTTTTTTTTCGTGTTATGTATCGTCCAAACTTTGGATATAACTGATTGTTAAGAATTTTTTTATCAGAATCCTTCCCTCCTTGCTAAACAGAAGCATCAATGTCATTATGGACCACTGTTAAAAATGAAATGCTAATTAGAACCTTTCACTCCTTCCAAAACAGAAGCGTCGAGATCATCATGGATCACTGTTAAAATTGGAACTCATCAGAGACATGGTTGGCTGGTTGTTTTGTTTTACGGTGTATCAACCCTTTTCGGGTCATTTGACGCCGAATTAAATTTCAAACAATTCAGTTTTGCATAAGTATACAGTTTAGAACTATTTAACTCATAGATAGGACCCTATCCGGTCCTACGAGTCCGGGCCAGAGTGGATCTGGGAGCGATGGCAACGAAGGGGTACATCGCATTCCCCAAAGCTCTAGAATCAGATTGTTTAGTGTCATATCAGGACAGTCGTTGGGGGGGGCTTACCTCTCTACAGAGAAGCAGTCGGTGTATTCTACTGCTCCCCACCACCACTATCAGCCGACTGGGCAACACCGGGGTCAGGAATCGTTTGGTTATTATTATATTTACAGTGGTATATGGGGAAGAAAGCTACACACCTTTTCTTTTTAAAATTGTTTTTTTTATATTTCCGAACACGGACAATAATGTCCCGATTTTTTGCATATCTGTATACTCAGCATTATACGAAAAATAGCATATTGTAGCGAGGTGTTTGTTTGCAAAATAGGTTTAAAATCCTCTTAATTGAAAAATAGTTATTTGCAACATAGATTTGTTGTCACAATGTTATAAATAAAAGAATACTCTGTTGGAATCAAATTTACTTGTAAATGTCTTCTTGCCTTACTTACGCGAAGGCAAGCACCTCGAAAGCGTTGATCTAGCTTAAAGCCACCAGCGTGGGGCACCTAGTGAGAATTGAGTGGCGAGAGAGGGTCAGGGATATCCGTGCTGCCAGCACGATATGATGATGACTAGCTTTCTAATCATTACATCACGACAGGGTTACTCAACAAAATTCGAGAATAACACCATTTCCTATCCAATTTGAAACTTTAGTGTGTGGAAAGATGTGCGTTCGCGCTTACACCAATCATTAATTTTTTAAGGGAGATAATTATTAAGTGCCAATTATAGAGTCTCTTCCCTTAAAGGTTTATTTATTGGCAATTATAATATAAATTCTACAAATAGGATCACTTGTCAACGAGGCTTAGAAAACACTGACTGTATCCCCTGCCGAAGGAGTAACATCCTCACGAAAAGGAATGGTCTGGATATGACACTAAACAGCATCTTATTGTGAGGTTTCTATTCTGGAGATCTTGGGAGGGTGGCGGATCCTTTCATTGCCATTACTCCTGGGAGTACCCTGACTCTGAGCGGTAGCTCTTGTTAAAAGCTATTTGTATTGTGTGCCAAAAACACCTTCTTCAGAAACAATTAAACGTGATTTCAAAACGTCTAGGCATGAAATAGCCCGAGACGGTTGACATGCCATTAAAATAAAACAATAGATATATAAATGTGATTTGATACTGTGCTTTAGAAGTGCAGGAAGCGGGCCTTAATAATTTATGATAAAAAATTGTGAAATTATTACAGTAAGGTACTTTCTTTTTTTTTTTTTTTTTTCACGTAATATGTGCTTTAATCAAGCAGGCGACATTTCCACACTAGAGTGAACCTCTCTGAAACTGGTAGACAAATTCACCAACCTAGGAAGCAGTGTCTCATCAACCGAAAAAGACATCGACACGCGGCTAATGAAGGCATGGACAGCTATGGATAAGCTATCGATCATATAGAAATCAAACCTGACCGATAAAATGAAACGCAGTTTCTTCCAGGCAGCCGTCGTGTCGATACTGCTGTATGGATGCACCACTTGGATGCTAACAAAACGGCTGGAGAAGAAGCGAGACGGCAATTACACAAGAATGTTGAGAGCAATATTGAACAAGTCCTGGCAGCAACACCCCACAAGGCACCAACTATACCGTCACCTGCCTCCCATCACGAAAACTATCCAAGTTAGACGAACCAGACACGCAGGACACTGCTGGAGAAGCAGAGACGAGCTCATAAGGGATATACTCTTATCGACCCCCACATATGGCCGTGCAAAAGCAGGACGACCAGCTAGAACATACATACAGCAGCTATGTGAGGATATGGGAAGTAGCCCTGGACACTTGCCCGAGGCGATGAACGATAGGGAGAAGTGGCGAAAGAGGGTCAGAGATATCTGTGCTAGCGGCACGACATGATGATGATGACTATTTTTTTTAAACTACGGGGTTACGAGTGCGGGGCTTTTAAGAATCACACGGTACCAATAAAATTCATGATTAGTTTATTGATAATACACGAATCATTTTTAACCTACTATAGACGACAGAGACAGGTGGCGAGAGAGGGTCAGGGAGATCCGTGCTGGCAGCGCGACATGATGATGATGAATGGCAAAATTCTCGAACCAATATTGAAAAGTCGGAAAGAAAAGTCGAATATCGTCCTTTTTTTTTCTTTTTTCTTTTTTTTTCCAAATCTATTTCTTGCTCAGTTTCTACGGAAACCAACATTCGTTTATTGTTTGACAGAAAAATGTCGCTAAAATAGTTTTTTTTTTCTTTTTTTTTTTTTTTCTTTAGTTTTCTTCAATTTTAACAACCGTGTTTCTGGCGTTTTTATGGATTTTTATAAATTTATTTGCCGGAAAAAACAGGATTGTTGTTTTGGGGGGGGTTGTTGTTTTTTTGTGTTTTTCTTTTGCCATCCTTCCACTTTGTTCTTTACTTTTCTCTCACTCTCTCTCTATCTTTCTATCTATCTATCTATCTCGTTCTGTTATTCTTTCTTTGTCTCCCTCCCCCCTATCTATCAATCAATCGTTTTCTTTCTCTCGCTCTTTTATTTCTCTCTCTCTCTCTCTCTCTCGTTTTGCTATTCTTTCTTTGTCTCCCTCCCTCCCTATCAATCAATCGTTTTCTTTCTCTCGCTCTTTTATTTCTCTCTCTCTCTCTCTCTCTCTCTCTCTCTCTCTCGTTTTGCTATTCTTTCTTTGTCTCCCTCCCTCCCTATCTATCAATCATTTTCTTTCTCTCGCTCTTTTATTTCTCTCTCTCTCTCTCTCTCGTTTTGCTATTCTTTCTTTGTCTCCCTCCCTCCCTATCTATCAATCATTTTCTTTCTCTCGCTCTTTTATTTCTCTCTCTCTCTCTCTCTCTCTCTCCCTCTCTCTCGTTTTGCTATTCTTTCTTTGTCTCCCTCCCTCCCTATCTATCAATCATTTTCTTTCTCTCGCTCTTTTATTTCTCTCTCTCTCTCTCTCTCGTTCTGCTATTCTTTCTTTGTCTCCCTCCCTCCCTATCAATCATTTTCTTTCTCTCGCTCTTTTATTTTCTCTCTCTCTCTCTCTCTCTCTCTCTCTCTCGTTCTGCTATTCTTTCTTTGTCTCCCTCCCTCCCTATCTATCAATCATTTTCTTTCTCTCGCTCTTTTATTCTCTCTCTCTCTCTCTCTCTCTCGTTTTGCTATTCTTTCTTTGTCTCCCTCCCTCCCTATCTATCAATCATTTTCTTTCTCTCGCTCTTTTATTTTCTCTCTCTCTCTCTCTCTCTCGTTTTGCTATTCTTTCTTTGTCTCCCTCCCTCCCTCCCTATCTATCAATCATTTTCTTTCTCTCGCTCTTTTATTTTCTCTCTATCTTTCTCTCTCTTTCTCCTTTTCGTCGCCTCTCTCTCTCTCTCTCTCTCTCTCTCGTCGGTATTTACATCTTTATCCTATTTTTTTCTATCTCTACTTTCAATCCTGCTAATCAATTAAATAAAAAGAAATAAAAAAATTCAAGACATCCTGACCTTCACTTTCTTTCTCTTTTTCATCTTTCCTTTCTTCCTTCCTTCCATCCCAACCTCAGATATTCATCTTTCTTCTCTCTGAGTTCCCCCCCCCTCTCTTGGCTCTCATTTTCTATCTTGTTCCATCCAAAATCTAGTACATCTTACATGGCTCTTTCACGTTCAACACTCAACCAAAATTTGTCGTTTTTGCTTCTCTCTCTCTCTCTCTCTCTCTCTCTCACTCTCTCTCTTTCTCTCTCTCTCTCTCTCACACACACACTCCTTCAATTTTTCTTTGTCCACTTTTTCTCTATCCTCTTTTCTTTCGTTTTCTTTTTTCCTTTTTCTTTCTTTTCAACCTATTTTTCTTTCTATTTTTTCTTTGTTTCCTTTCTTTTTGAAACCTCATTGCCAACTATAATAGACAACATTGGCTTCATACTGGTTGTTTTTGTTTTCTTATCTTTTCTATCTTATAACCCACTCAGACATTTTGACTTCCAATGTTTCACATCGAAAATCGTCAGAAGGCGAAAGTAAAATCTTGGAGATATTTGGATACAATTTACGCATATATATATATATATATATATATATATAACTCCGAATACATCGTTAACAGGAATTACCTAACTCTTGACGTTGCTGAAATGGCGTTGGTGGGTTTAAAATTGGCAGGAAAACTGTTTGTCTAGATTGTCAGTTTTGATTTAATATGGTTTCGATCAATAATTTGGAACTTGTTAAATGCTTTGTATTGATTTAACTGTAAAAGTTCGTAAACAAGCAACAAAAATTCCTATCTTTTAAACTTATATCGCATAACTATATTTTCTACCAAGTCGACTGGGTTATAAAATATACAGATTGCTTCTCTGCAGAGGGGTAAGACAACCTACCTACAGGTGTTCTGGGTATGACACTAAACTGCATCGAATGGTGAGACTCCAGTCCTAGGATCTCAAAGAAATGTAGATTGCCCCTTTATCTGCATCACTCCCAGGTTCACTCTCACTTGGAGAGGTAATATCTGTTAGGATCCCATCAATGGAACTATTTAATTTGAAACCCCTTAACTACATGTAAACAAATGACTTTTTAATCGAATTATTAGAATTATATTGTGCAAGCAAATAAATGATGTTGAATATAATTGTGTTAAATAGCAATAGCTGAAACTATTTAACTGTGTGCAAACAAATGAGTCGCTTAAAAATGTCTGTCATTCCGATTATTTTTGGCCCAGTCGGCTGGGACTGGAGAACATACCGACTGCATTTTTATAGAAGGGTAAGGCCCCACCCCTCGCAAACAAGCTAATGGCGAGGCTCGAGATTTGGAGAATATGGAGTACCTCTTCATTGCCATTGTTCCCAGGTCCACTCTGAACAGGAATGGTAGCACCTGACAGGGTCCTAATTATGGGTCAAATAGAACAAAATATGTGTACAAACAAATGAGTGGTGTTAAATTATGACGGTTATATAGCAATACTTGAAATCATTTAACTGTGTGCAAAAAAAAAAAAAGAACTTTGGCTCGTTTAAGAATGTTTTCAACTAAATGTGATTACAAGACGAACATATATTAAATATATGTTGTGAACCAGTAAGAAGTCCGGAAGAAAGACACCAACTCGGGTTTACGTGAAACAAAGTATATTAACGAAAGTATAATACAACATGGGTAAAAAGGTATTGAACGTCACTTTGACCGCCAAAGTATTAGGGTGGAATAAACTTCACCACCGAGATTAATATTCTCCTAGTATTAATAGCAACAGGAAGAGTTCATTACAGTCTGCAGGTTGGGTACCATAATAATAAATATGTATAAAGAGGATTTGGCTTGGAATAACCTACAACCAAACCAAATCCTATATATTTAATATATATGAATAAAAAGGGTTGGGCATTAAATAACCTACAACGGTTGATATGCCATAAAGACCCCCCAACTAGTGTCCTCGATATGACAGCAATCTGATGGTGATGCTCCATCAATGCTAGAGCTTTGGGGAACGGGAAGTACCCGTTCATTGCCATCACTCCCAGATCTACTCTAACCAAGGGTGTTAGTATCTGATAGGGTCATATCTATGGGTTCAATAGAACTGTCTGACATTTAAACTGAGTGCAAATAAATAACATGCTAAATTGAATTGTTAGATCATTTAACTGTGTGTAGACAAATGACTGATATTGTTATGTTTTGACCTTTTGACCCGGCCAAAAATGCCATTCAAGGTGATGCAGAGAAGTCCAGAGAAGATGCTGATAAGATGCAATAAAGAAAGCCAGCATCCAGCAGAGTGGGCCCTAGGACTCCGGTTGAGCAGCCCTAGAGAACAAAAAAGATACATTGTGACGGTCATAACAGTGGGGTCAAGATATTACAGTTTATGTTCGGTTTCCAGCTCCCTCTCACACGCAAACCGCACACAACCTTTACGAACCCTTGCAATAAAGTGAGAGGTAAATATTTTGTAAAAGAAGTCTTCCTGCGTCTTTCTGCGTCACTGCGTCTTAATTATTGTGTCGTTGTGATGCTGTAGATGACTATATAACATTATTTAATTGAATTGTAGGTGATGCATAGTAATACTTGGATCCATTTAACTTAGTTGACTTATGCTAAACTGAATCAGGAGAAATAAAACTTTTATCTTTTAACTGTGTGTATCTATAAAATGTGTTTACAAATCATATATTCAATATCTATGCGAAAACAGGATTTGGCATTAAATAACCAACAATGGGTGATATAACAGAAAACTTTTGGAAACCATCTAATTTTAGCTAATTCAATAATTTTTGCCTGGAGTTTTAGTAACTTAAATGTTCTAAAAAAAAAGGTAAATTATTTTTTAGACTGTAGTTGAAGATTGGGTGAAGCGAGTAGTAACAGAGACCAGAACACAGACTACATCGACACAGCCGACTATCAAAAAAATCTTTGTTGAGCGAAGTCAGTTGTTTACGATTACGACCGCATATCACACATGAAAGCAGAAAATTCAGTCCAGTTGGTATACCTTACAATACACTGGCTGTACCCCACTGCAGAGGTATTAGTACCCCTCTCCATATACAAAAAGGTGTGTCTGTTTTAGATATGTCACTAAACTGTATCTGATGGTGCGGCTTCACGTTTGGAGATGTGAGGTGTATGGTGTACCATTATAATATAGTGAAGTGGTCCGACGGAGACCTGAAGTGAGATAAATCTGAGAATGATTTTAATAGAAAAATAATCAGCAAAAATTTTGGAAGAATAAGATAGTACATTGATTTGAGAAGAATGATACAATTCGTTGTCAAAATGGAAAAGCAAGAAATATTTGGCTGGGCAGAAAAGCGAAATATAGGAACTGTTTTTTTTCTATCCAGAAAGAGAAAAGAGAGACAAGGTTTTATATTGAATTGTACTAAAAGTGTCATTAAGAAAGCGAAGCCAAAACAATGACAAGCTGAACAGAAGAGGTCAAATAAAAGGGTCAATCGCGACTCGGGTGTGAATTTTTTGGGGAAAATTTAAAACCCTCAGAATGGACTCGGTGACTTACGTGACGTGTTGGTCACATGACTGAGAACCACCCACTGTGAGGAGAGGGCATAGTAGCCGACATGAAGAAGTTGGAGGAAACCACTCTCCCCTTTGAGTTATGGTCACAAAGAGTCACTGTTGAAGAGGGAGATGAAAAAGAATGGATGGAATTAATTTCTGAAATCTAATTTAAAAAAAAAACGTTGATGATATACACCTACTTGGAAAAAGGATTATATAAACGGAGATTTTTTCCACAGACAGACAGCTGATAGGCGGCAGACAAACGGCAGAGTGAACACTTAACGCTCTGCACAAGACCTTGAACCATGCCACCTCCCATGGCCAGGAATGGTCGAGTGAACGGCGAGGTGACATTCATTTGGTGCCGTGAAACAACTATATAAACTGTATTTTCGCCGAAAAGCGACTGTAGTAGTGCGGCAAGTGACCGATGCGGAGCACCTGTAGAAAGAACCTTGTACCAGACTCGGAGATACCAGATCCTCTTGCACTCTGTTGTTTCAACAAGCTAAAGAAAAGAATTAACGTAACGCATTGAGAAGACTTAATGGGTCTAAGTGGGAAAGACTTAGACTGACCGCCGCGGGATAGGGGCTACATTCGTATTTTCGGGGTATGGAACGTCGAAATAACAATTATTTCGTAATTGTTAATTGTTCCTTTTCTGACTAAAAACATTATTCAACTGCGTCTTTTTTCGTTCTCTGGACTTCAGCATTTTATTTTTTATTATCGAATGATCAGCCGGTCCTGTTATTGTCCTGTAAATGGACATGGCGACACGAGTTCAAATACTCGACGAGACTGATTGCATTTCACATAGCACTAATACCCTTGGGAAAGGTATGAATCCAATTATTCTCCCTCCAGCTATGGGTAAATAGTAGGGCAGACTAGGTTCTTCAGCCTTGGTGAGGCAACTAGTCTAGGAGAAGGAAAACTCTGAATTCAAATCTGTTAAACTCCGCTTAAAAATTGACCTTGTGCCATATCCTGCCCGAGCAGAGGGGTTGGTAAATATGATTTCGACTTTCGGCGTTAACACTGAATCCAGTTGTCTAGTTTTAAAATACTCAACGTGGGCAGACGACTGATTCAGCTGACATTTGTGAAGGTCAGACGTCGAGTGGTCGATTGAACCGCTGGGTGACCCCAGTCCAGTTGGCTGTAGAATACACCGAATGAATCTCTTATTGGGGGAAGTTTTACCCCTCAGCTGTGTTCTGGAGCTTTGCAGAATGTGAAGCGCTCCTTCATTGCCATTACTCCCAGGTCCACTGTGACCCGAAGTGGTAGTACCTCTTAGGGATTTATGAATGGGTCAAACTGTTTAATCATTTGCTACTCTTAAAGCTATTCAACTGTGTACAAACAAATGATTAATACTGAAATAAATAATTAGTATTAGATAGCAATGCTTGTAACAGCTTCACTGTGGCAAATAGAACTAATAGTTTTAACAATACTTAAAACGATTCAACTGTGTTTAAACAATGAATAGCAAATTTGAAACCATTAAACTGTGCAAATAGGACAATCATTGTTAGATTGCAATAACTGAAGCCTTTTAACTGTGTGCAAACAAATTAGCTCGGGCTCTTTTAAAAATTGTTGCTTTTAAATTATTTGTTTACAAATTTTATATAATTATTATATATATGATTAAAGAGGATTTGGTATTAAATAACCCAAAAGTGTTGAGATGCAGAAACAGACAACGAAGCAACCATTTAACTGTGTGCAAACAATCAAAAACTTATTACCTACAAACTATTCACTTGGAAATCATATATACAAACAGGATTTGGTATTGATAGCCATCAAAAGTTGATGCCATTAAAACAAATAGCTAAAACCTAACTCATCTATCGGTAAAATAGATGTCTAAAAGTTATTTGTATTGGATAGGAATACTTGAAACCATTTAATTGTGTGAATATTATTAGTTTTGGTTTGGTTTTCTAGTATATCAAACATTGTTGGTTATTTAATACCAAATCCTATATATACATATATGTTAAATACAAATGATTTGGTTTGGTTTTATAGCATACGAAGATCATTAAATAAGTTTCCAGACTTTTTTCGTATGGGCACTTATATTGATAGTACACATATGAAACTCTAGTCCCCTTTGAAGTAATCTCCTCCGGCTGCAATGCACTCGTTGTACCGTTCCAACAACTTCTGGAAGGCTCCATGGAAGTTCTTTTATATGAGTGTGTCAATGACCTTCGTCACAGCCTCTTTCATCTCCTCAATCGTCTCATAACGACAGCCTCTGAGCTTAGGGAATAACCAAAAGTCACAGGGAGCTAGGTCTGGACTATAAGGACAGTGACGAATCTTGCTCAAATAGTCTGTGACAAGGATGGAATTGTGGACTGCTGCACTGTCCTGGTGGAATTGCCACTGACCCGATTTGAAGAGTGGTAGCCTCTTCCCTAGGAATCTCCTCCTGAACTCCTTTAAAACCTCAACATAGTAACCCTAACCCTTTGGCCAATCAACTCAGGTGTATTGACTTCCTTCCTTCTCCCACACCTCATCATCCCTCACAGACTCCCTGCCTTCCTTAAATCTCTTATACCACTCAAAAACTGATGCTCGAGTCATGCAAGATGGTCAAAAAGCTGTCTGAAGCATTCCATACGTTTCTGTGGCGTTTTTTTTTCCAAGTTTAAAACAGAATTTTATTGCATATCGTTCTTCTAAAGTGTCCTCACGTCCAGATTGCATTTTTGAAATTTACCTGCTGTAACAACCAGGCTTTAGTAGGGTGTATTCCAATTGCTGCTGTAGCTGGTCATTTGAACGTGAACACATAAAAATTGGTCAGTCATCTCATAAGATGTATAGCAATAACGTACTGAATTTTCAAGAGTCTACGACAATTTATTCTTTTATTCTTATTTATTGTGCAGTAACATAATTTTATGTGGTTTAAACGTTTTTCTAGTGATATCAGGACTTCATTATATGTGGCAGATAGACGTAAAATGACTTAAACTTGACTTTTATTTTTCCATGTATTTTTGGACAAACAACTTATGTAATAATTTTACACTTGTCCGGATAGAATCCATGAGGCGATCGTCGAATCAAGAATCGGGGAATTCAATTTCTCCTCGACACAGCTTTTTTTGGTTTGTCACATTTGCATGAGATGTGTGAGAGGGGAATAAAACGAAATACTTTTCACCCCTCAGTGAAATGGTTTCATTGCGATCGTACTCTTACCCGCTGGGCCGGGACACATTTCGGTTGACAGTGCGGTTCGGTATACAGATCAGGTCGTGTGTGTCCTGGCTTCGGTTGCAGTCAGTCGAGGCCGCCTGACATGGGTTCCAGGAAGCCGGCATTCCTGTCACGCGCACTAAGATTTGCTCTCCTCGAGCTTCAGTGGGGGCGTCCCCTCGGTTCTAACCCTCCTCCGAAGGGCTACTCGCAGGTCCACTCTGGTCTGGAGTGGAAGCACCTGATAGGGTCCTATCTATGGCTCGAATAGAACTAAACTGCGTACTTATGCTAAACTGAATTGATCGAAATAGAACTGTTTTTACATGTAAACTGTGCACTTATGCTAAACTGAATTGTTTGAAGTGGAACTGCTTTTGACATTATCTAATGCCAAATCCATTTTTATACGAATAATTAGTACAATAATCTACAAATGTACAATAATTACTACAATAATCTACAAAGGTTGATATGTCATAAAACCCAAACAAACAACTAACCAACAATCGGAAGGGCTAGGTTTATCGCCTGGTGCATGAGGCGCCCCTTTTAAGAAAATGCCGACAGGGCAAGCCATTTTTGGAAATGACACTTGTGTCTGGGCTACGGCCCTGTACCTGGTCCCACCTAAAAAAAGGGCCTTGTACAACACTCGCCCGGTCGGTGGGACGTGCGACAAATACCAAGAGGTTTTTTTTTTCTTGCTTGTTAACCAGATGGACGCGTGATTATTTTGATAGCAATTACTCAAATCAATGTGTTAACTTTACTAGGCCAGAAATACGCTGCTCGTAAACAATGATTCAGAAGGCCTTATTTTTCTCTGCCTTCCAGCCAACAGGACAAGGTCATTTTATACTGGTTGTTTTAGGAGGTCGGGCACCGTCTGAGGCTCGAGTCTTACTAGACGGAGGCTGGTCATCGGCTCATTTAGTGCAGTGTGAGCCAGATTAGCCTACTGCTGAACTTGGACTCACTCGATATATTACGTGAGTTCGGCTCGTATTCCTGCTCATAGTTTGAACTAAACCCGAGAGTCTCGTGTTATGCGATGCTGTTATCGCTCACATGTAGGTGGCCCAACCAATTTTTCGCTAAGAATCTATTTACGGACTGGATGCATCACAAGTTCAATTTTTAAACGGTTTAACGGGTTTGAATTCAGAGTTTTCGTTCTCCTTGACTGGTTGCCTTACGAAGGATAAATAATTCAGTTTACCCATAGGTAGGACTATTACCCCCGAGAAAAGTATGCATCTATGTTTCCCTACACTGGGTTCATATAAACCCGAAGGATGATAATTTTTTCAAGGTTAATAAAAAAAAAAGAGTGAAAGTTGGGCGTTCTGATGTCAGTTAATATTATCGTGAAATCTTTATGAAAATTAATATTACATCAAAGTTTTATATTAACCTTAAGATGGCAACTCACAGATGTGAGGCCTTTGTGCAATCTATTCTATGTTGATATATATGTATTTACGAACCCTTTCACATAAACGGAGTTGAAAAGGTTTGTATTCAGTTTTCCTTCTCCTAGAGTGGTTGTCATACCAAGATTAAAGAGACTAGCCTGCCCTACTATTTACCTTTAGCTCGAGGTAGAATAGTTGGATTGATACATTCCCCAAGCGTATTGTGTCAAATACAAACAGCCTTATCCAGGATTTTGAACTCTGTATGCCGTGTCCATTTCCCACGACTATAACCGTTACACTATATGCGTTTCTAAAGTTTTCTCTTAGTAACTTGTCACACAAAATAAATACGAAAATGAAAAGATGTTTAAGTAAAGCCGGTACTCTCCAAGGTTAGGATTTTTCTTTTGGCTTACAAGAAAAGAACAAAAGATTTTTTTTCATATTTGCTTTTTCGATGACATTTTTTGTTTAACTTCATTGACTTTGAACCTTTGTTAAGTTTTTTTTTTTCTGTTTTATACTGACATTTTCCTTTCGTCCTGTTTTGACATCATCCTTGTCGTTTTGTCATTGAAACTTTTATCTGTGTTACGCGTTCATCTTTTTGATTATTTTTCATTTCTTCACTGAATTTCTTTGCTTTCCTGATATTTTGCTGGCATTTTCTCTTTATTTCTCCTGAAAATGAATTTGCCCGTGGGTTTTTCAACCAAACTTCAATTGTAACTTTCTTACACTTCATTTTAGTAGTTTCTCTTTCTCTCTCTCTCTCTCTCTCTCTCTCTCTCTCTCTCTCTCATAGATCTCAATTTTTTTATCTTTGTAAGATATATGTGTATTTGTATGTATGTGTGGTTGGCTGTTTTGTTTTACGACCTATCCACCCATTTCGAGTTATTCAACGCCGAATTAAATTTCATATAAATCAGTTTAGCATAGGAGGTGCCCGTGATGTAATGGTTATCGTCGTAGGAAATGGACACGGCGACACGAGTTCAAATACTCGACGAGACTGATTGCATTTCACATAGCACTAATACCCTTGGGAAAGGTATGAATCCAATTATTCTCCCTCCAGCTATGGGTAAATAGTAGAGCAGACTAGGTTCTTCAGCCTTGATGAGGCAACTAGTCTAGGAGAAGGAAAACTCTGAATTCAAACCTGTTTACCTCCGCTTATAAAATTGACCTTGTGTCATATCCTGCCCGAGTGGAGGTGTTGGGTAAATATGATAAATCAGTTTAGCATAAGGGCAGTTTAGTTCTACTTGGTCAATAGATAGGATCTTTTCAGGTGCTACCACTCTGGACCAGAGTGGACCTGGGATCGATGGGAATGCCAGAACAATCGTTGGGGTGGGTCTTACCCCTTTTGCAGAGAAGCAGTCGGTGTATTCTGGCGCCCCACTCTATATAGTGTGTGCGGGCGTGAGATGAAGCGTAAATTGTGTAAATTACGCCTAAATAACTGATAACTCACTTCATCAGCTGTATTTTATAAAAAATGTGAAAATATCTAAAAATACTACAAAATAAATTTATTCCCAGAAATTGCCATTGGTTTCAACCACAGCCTCCAGACCTCTCCGGAATCTCCTACAAGCCTTTCAAAATGTCTCCTGGTTTAAATTGATAAATACTGCCATTATCCTGGCCTTATCCACACATGGGGGATTGCAATCTGGTGAGTTTGGAAGCCGGATATTAAGTGGTGATATAGCTATAGAAATTTTATGACAGCCAAGCCTGGATTCTCTTGCTTCAGAGGCAGGGAAACAGTCCTGATACCAGATTGCCCAGTCGGCTGGGGCTGTAGAATACACCGACTGCAACTCTGCTGAGAGGTAAGACCCCTCCCCAACGAGTGTCCTGGATATGACACTAAACAATCTGCTGGTGAAGCTCCAGTAATGCTGGAGCTTTGGGGAATGTGGAGTACCCCTTCATTGCCATCGCTCCCAAGTCCACTCGGACCCGGAGTGGTAGCACCTGATAGGGTCCTATAGAACTAAACTGTGTACTTATGCTAAACTGAATTGCTTGAAATTAAACTGTTTTGACATTGAAACTGCGTACTTCTACTAACCTGAATGGTTTGAAATAGAAATGTTTTTATATGTTAAGCTGAATTGTTTGAATTAGAAATATT
This sequence comes from Sepioteuthis lessoniana, assembly GCA_963585895.1. Taxonomy (NCBI): domain Eukaryota; kingdom Metazoa; phylum Mollusca; class Cephalopoda; order Myopsida; family Loliginidae; genus Sepioteuthis; species Sepioteuthis lessoniana. The sequence goes on along the minus strand of CAUZXS010001092.1, from coordinate 10,127 downwards.
TTTGACATTTAAACTGAATCGTTTGACAAAACTGAATAGCTTGAAATAGAAATATTTTCGACAATTAAAATGTGTAAACTTAATTGTTTTAAATAGAACTGTTTATCTTTATAAAAATAGATTTGACATTAAATAGCCAACAGTAGTTGATATGCCATAAAACCCAAACAAACTATAAATCTGTCGTTTGTGTTGGGGCTTCTGGCATGAATGCCAATGCACACCTTTCTGTGGGGAGTGAATTGTATCATGGTGCTGCTTCCCTCACAGGCAGTGCCTAAAGTTTTCACCACAGTAGACAAAACCAGAAACAAAATAAATAATTTTTACGGTGACAATTTACGCTGTATAATATAAAGAATTGTCTGCTTGTTACTTAGTATCGAGAACGCCATAACGATATAATCACTGGATCATGAAACTCATTGAAAGAAATCAAGGTTTAAATGGCCAGGAAATGCACTAGTGCTTCCCGCTCTAACACACACATAAAATATTTTTTAAATATATAGTCAGTCTTGTATCCAAACCAATTAATGTATCGACCTGTAAATGATAGAAAGAAGATGGAGTAAATGGATTTATCCTACCAAAAAATTGTCTCCAAATAAATGCCAATGAAAAGAGTCTCGTCACTCAATTAACTTTTTACACCAGAGAAACGGTAGACATGTACACAGCCTGGCATAAACGAGTGTTCAACAACAGAGGAAGAAAGGGGTACTGCGTTAGTTTCTGAACTGTTATGTGATACCTCATTAGGTCCACAACGGAAATGTCTATTCTCTAAAAGAGATAAATACTGTCTCTCTACTCTGGCTTTGTATGAACCCAAATGTTGAGAATTCTTTTAGAGTTCATTTAAGAAAATGGAGCGTTCTCAAGCGTTTTGTAAGTAAAGATTAACGGGGAATCTGGATGAAAAAATATCAAAGACGCAAACATACTGATTTGGGGACCCCTGGGTAATCCATTCCAAAATTGAGCTGCTTCTTCTCATTAGTTAACTCATTTGAGTGTTCTTCACACTAGAGTTAGCCGATGGTTTTTCCACTGGTGTCTGTGACAACAAGTCTCCAGGACTCTTCTTAGTATTCTGACCAATCTCAGCCATGCTGTAGTTTGGATGGTCCCCAGTCGTCCTCATATTTCCTAGTCCTTCTGTCCCAGTAGCAATCCTTTGAGGACTATACCGAGCGCACCAATTACTATTGGTATCACCGTCATTTTCCTGTTCCCTAGCAAGGTCTAGGTACTTATCTCTCTTTTCGCTTTCCTTTTAGTTTTATTCAATGATCATCCGGAATGGCAAAATCAATTATTCGTCATGTTCTCCTTTTTTTTTTTTTTGTTATCACTAGGTCTTATAATTTTTACTCTATGTGAGTTTTTCATATCAGTTTCTGCTGATAGTTTTTCACAGATGTCTAAGTGACAGCAAGTCTCCTCAGCTCTACAGGACTCCGCTAAGTAAGCTGATTTCAACTGTTCTGCGGTCTAAATAGTATCGATTCTTCTTTTGATCTCAAATTCACACAATATTTTCCCCAGGCGTTTGGGGACGTTTCAAAAAGGCTCAAACTACAATTTCCATGGCGTTTTCAGTTTTCTGGCAAGACTCAAGTATTTGTTTCTTTTTGGCTTTCTTTTATTTTCACTCTGTGGTCTATCATAACGGCAAAATCCACAAGATGACAAGTTATTTTCTTCTTGTTAATTAATATTAGTTACGGTCTTCTGTCATCCGTTTGTGTCTGAAAGTCTCAGAGGATTTTATGGGTTTTATTAACTAGGACAGATTTTGCTTTGTGCTTATACGTGGTGCCTTCAATAAGTTTCCAGACTTTTTTGTACAGGCATTTGAAATTGTCGTAGACTCTTGAAAATTTATTATTTTATTGAGGACTGACCAATTTTTGATTTCAGGTTCAAATGAACAGCTACAGCAGAAATTGGAATACATCCTACAAAAGGCTGATTGTCACAGCTGGTGAATTTCAAAAATGCAATCTGACACTTTAGAAGAACGATATGCAATAAAATTGTGTTAAAAAGTTGGAAAACCTGCCACAGAAACGTATGGAATGCTTCAGACTGCTTTTGAACCATCTTGCATAAATCGAGCATCAGTTTTTGAGGAGCATAAGAGATTCAAGGAAGGCAGGGAGTCTGTGAGAGAAGATGAGAGGTGTGGGAGGAGTAAGGAAGTCAGAACACCAGAGTTGATTGGCCAAAGGCTTGGGGTTAGGGTTACTATGGTTTTAAGGGAGTTCAGAAAGAGATTCCGTCGTAAGAGGCCAGCACTCTTCAAATTGGGTCAGTGACATTTCCACCAGGACAATGCACCAGTCAAAAGTGTCATCCTTGTCACAGACTATTAGAGCAAGATGGGCATCAAGACTGTTCCTCACCCTCCCTATAGTCTCGACCTTGCTCCCTGTGACTTTTGGTTATTCCCTAAGCTCAGAGGCTATAGAGAGAGTGAGGAAGAGTCTTGATGCCCATCTTGCTCAAATAGTCTGTGACAATGGATCATTTAAATAATTTGCAGACTTTTTTCGTATAGGTACTTTTATTGATAGTACACACATGAAACTCTAGTCCCCTTCGAAGATATATCCTCCGGATGCAATACACTATATATGACAGTAAACCTTTCTATCGTGAGGCTTCAGTTCTGGAGCTTTGGGGAAAGCGGAGTACCTCTTCATTGCCATCACTCCCAGATCCACTCAGACCCAGCCTAGTAGTACCTGATTGGGTCCCATTTACAAGTCCAATTGAACTGTTTGACCATTTAACAGGGTGCAAACAAATGACTGATGTTAAATTGAAATGTTTGTTTTACATAGCAATAATAGTAACCATTTAACTGTATATACACAAATGAGTAATGTTCACTAGAATTATTTGTGTTGACTAGAAATACTTGAAACGCTTTAACCATGAGCAAAAATTGAATTACTGGTATTTCATAGCAATAATTGAAACTATTTAACTGTGCAGAAACAATAAAAGCAAAGTTGGCAATCGTAGTCGTAGGCGACCCGAAGGCTCCCTTTTTAATAGCTATAACAGCGAGGTGTAGGGGAGGACGCTACTCTGTTCCCTAGATTGCTCTACTTCACCCTTGATGTGTAAAGCAAGGCGGCATCAAGTGCAATTTTTTTTAGTCTTTAGTATGTAGAAGTCACTGCTCTAACGTATAGAATAAACAAGAATAACAACATTTACTGTATCAGCTAGCATCCGGCTGGCAGACAAAAAGTAGAACGGTCGGTAACTCAATATTGAACCCGTAACACCTGGGTATTTATCATACGCCCCACCAGCGTACAAATCTGGCACAAGGCTGTTTTAAGGTGTGTCCGGTCGCAGGGCCGAAGCCCACACGCGTCCGACATGGCCAAAAATACCTTCGGCCCCGTCGGCATTCCCCTTATTAGGGGCACCAGGCAATAAACCTACCCCCCTTACAGAGGTAAAAGCCTGTGAGTATGTCCCCTTAGGCCGGAGGAAGTCTCCAGTCAATAAGCCCACAACCGGCCAGATCCGTGCTCCAGGCAGGCAGGCAGGCACGGCTGACCATAGTCCGACCCATCGACTGGAAATGAGGCCCAGGTGAAGCTGAGACACCTTAAACATGACTGAAGCAAGCCAGTGTTATATATATATATATATATATATGCCCACTCATAATTCAGGACGACGCATGTGAGCACTGACTAATTGTTACTGGGGTTTAAACCCCCGTCTCCCGGATTATTTGCGAACATTCTACCTGTTAGGACAATGCCCCGGTTAAAAACGGTTGTAATGCTTAAATTAGCTCTAATTCATTTTAAAATAAAATTACCTACAACTATTCATTTACAAATCCAATATGTCTAACCACTTAGACATGAGCAAACAAATAGCTGTTCAGTTATTATTGTTACATAGCAATACTCAAATAGTTTTAAGTAAAGTTGGCGATCGTAGTCGCGGGCGACTCAAAGGTTCCCTTTTTAATAGTTACAACAGCGAGGTGTAGGGGAGGGCGCTACTCTTTTCTCTGGATTGTTCCACCTTACCCTTGATACGTACCTTGTAATGCTGAGTGTTAAGCAAGGGAGCATCAAGTACCAGTTTTTTGAGTCTTTGGTATGACTCGACCTGGGATTGAACCCCGGTCTACCGAGCCATTGCCGAACACTCCAACCACTAGACCATTAACTGTGTGCAAACAAATGCGCTCTGCGTATGCAAATGATATGTATTTAATATATATCTATGAACATGATTTGGCATTAAATAATCTACTATGAAATAAAACAAAATCTCATTACCAAGAAAGGTGTGTGTTTCAAAATTACCCCAGCCACCCATCAGGTCGGAATCCGTTTCGAAATTTCCTCCCGACACACAAAACTATTATATAGTTTTCGTTTTGATACAGTTTTGAATTTGTAATCTGATTTTTTTTTTTTTTTTTGGCGGGGGGGAAATGTTATCTTTTTTCTTTCATGGGGAACTGAAAATAAAAAATATTCACCTTGTTTAGCATACAATTAGGGAGACAATAATCACATTTCTAGAAAAGGTTTTTTTTGCTTCTTGATTTTCTGTATTGCTTCCCATAATTCATTTGTGTCGTCTTTATTTTCTTTTTTTCTTAAATTACTTTTGTTCGCGTTATAGAATCTAATTACATATTGTGACAATCCGAAAATAAAACCATCTGTTGATTTTTGTGGAGATTCCAATGAATACAGAAAGGCATAACATCGTTCAATAGCTTTCAGCAACAAAACTATATTTTCCTTATGGGAAAGCGTCATCTTTTTTTTTTCTTTCGTCTTGTGGTGGCTTCCCTCGTCATTCCTTCTTTCTTCCTGTGATGGGGTAAGATTCCTCATCCCCCCAAAATGGGTGTCCTCTGTATGATGTAAACCTACATCTGATGACGAGGCTTCAGTTCTGGAACTCTGTTAAGTGTAGACCACCTTATCGTTACCATTACTCCAAGGCCGACTCTGTTCCGTTGATAGTACCTGTTAGGGCTCCATCTGTAAGTCAAATAAATATGTTGGCAAATTATTTTATTCGGTGGGAATACTTGATATATCTGAGTCAACAAATGATTATTTTAGACAAATAAAAAAAAGTCCATTTTTGAAAAAAAAAGCAACGAAACATTCGATCTAAAATTACGATTACAAATAAATATTTATAATGACTCAAAAAAGACATAAGGAGTTGATACAACGTTAAATAAATAACCCATCCCTAAAATTTCGTAGTATTTGCGAGCAAATCTTTGAACGACAATCTTTAACCCTATTTACCAACCCCTCCGCTCGGGCAGGATATGACACAAGGTCAGCTTTTAAGCGGAGTTTAACTGGTTTGAATTCAGAGTTTTCCTTCTCCTAGACTAGTTGCCTCACCAAGGCTGAAGAACCTAGTCTGCCCTACTATTTACCCATAGCTGGAGGGAGAATTATTGGATTCATACTTTCCCCCAAGGGTATAGGATACACATTTCTTCTAGTCTTAAAATAAGCAATAAAAACATACTTAAGAACATTCTTGAAATTTAGGATCAAAACCGCATTAGCATTTAAATTACATTTTTATATTTTTCAACCAATCAGCTAAAAACATGGAATAGAACATTCTAGAAAATTAGGATCGGAAGTGAACTAACAGAAAATATTTAAGCTCGAAAATAAAATAGTAAAATACAAATCTGATTGGTCAATAAATGTCTACGCGCCAAGATTTTAGGACGATTCTTTGATCCACCTGTAGGATATAAATAACACAGAATTAGGAAGCATTTCACACAAGACACAAGCTTACACACAAACGAAGACACAGACGAACACAAGCCACTAAGCCAGTAGCCGATATTATGTCCAACCAATTCCTTTCCTTCCTCAACTAAAGTTCATGACTTCTTTTCAAATGGCCGAGAATTATATTCAAAAGGAAAACCCGACAAACTCTCTTTCATCAACGAGACACGCTGTCGCCACAATCATAAAACCCGCTATAAACTTAATGTAAGTAAGAACGACTTATTTACGGACTCTGATAACATGAACATACACACATCTTTCAACAAATTTATTCTCTTCTTCAAACTTTATTTTCCAAAAGGCCATTTACACATCATGTATTTTGTTTTTCATATTCTGTTATATGCATATTAAATTGTTTGTTATTTAATGTTCGTTGTGTTCTATTCCATTTCTTTTGCGCGATTGTAATGTTTTGTGTTGTATTTGTGGTGGGAATAATTTAGAGAGCAATCTACTGAAATAACCAAATTACATACTCCCCCCACAAGGGTATTAGTACTATGTAAAATGCAATCAGTATCGTCCAGGATTTGAACTCATGTCGCCGTGTCTATTTCCTACGACGATAACCATTACACCACGGGCACCTCTATTTCTCTTTTACACTCTCTGTGTGTACGTGTGTGCGTCTCTCTCTCTCTCTCTCTCTCTCTCTCTCTCTCTCTCGTTCAAATGTTCCCTTGCATTGGCTCGAAATTTCTTTCATAAACTCCATTGCTCAATGTTGAACGAAGGCTCGTTTTCTCTTGGCTCATTGGCTCGGAAATTTCTTTTATAAACTCCTTTGCTCATTGGTTCCAAATCTCTCTCTCTCTCTCTCTCTCTCTCTCTGCCAGAAAATTATTTTGTATGAAGGCTTATTTTCTCTCATCATCTTGTTCCCTGTATCTCTTTGAGTGAGTTATGATATAAGCAGATAGTTTAATTGGGAAGAAGCTTGCAATATCATACGTGACATTCATCAGCAGTGATTAAAAAAAAATCAAGAATAATTGATAAACTTTATTTTACCAACTGCTAAGTGATAAACTAAATCAATTCAGCACGCCACAAGATAGAAGTGCCCTCGACAATGATCGAAGATGGCCGAAAGTACTCGTGTTATATAATTACGGAATGATTTTTTTATATTAATCATTTTTCGTTAATTATATTTTATCATTCTGTTTAGTTGGGCTCTGAACTATTCGGTTCTTAGTTCAGGTACATAGCATTATCCCGAGAATTTGAAGATTTTGAATAAGAGTCAGTTGGAAGGTTGACTTTGGGCCATATATACAGACAATGGTGTTGAGAAGTTGGGGTCCGACCATGGTGTTGAGAAGTTGGGGTCCGACCATGATGTTGAGAAGTTGAGTTCCGACCATGGTGTTGAGAAGTTGGGGTCCGAGCAGGCAGTTGGGAGTTTTGTTAGCATAGTATGATACGAAAGACTTTTAAAAATTGTCTCTCTGTCCTCGTGTCGAAGAAAGTCCAGAAGTTAATAAACGTTCGTACCTGAACAACGGGGTCGCCTGAGTATTTGTATCTGCATGCATTTGTTAATGAGTTGTATCACAGTTGTGACTGAGATGATTATCGTGAGTATATGAACACTAACGGAGACTTGGGAACAGCTTTAGATTAACTACAACTACAGTTGGGACATCTCGTTCGCCGAAGAGAAAAGCTAAATAAAGAAAATTATAAATCATTGTCTCTCATCTGCTGCCTTATTGGTAATATTTATATAATGTAGCGAATAAATGTCTGATTAGATAAAACTATTATGTACAAGTTAATGAAATAAAATTTGTTTAACTTAAGTAAAAGGTTTATAGAAAACTAAAATTTAAAAAAAAAATTCTTATAAGAAGAAATAATGAGAGCATAAATATATTCTCCGGTATTTACATTATAAGAAAGAAAAGTTTATGCACGAAATGTAGTAGTTTGCATTGTCTAAATCTTGTTAATATATTTTTGTACAAAAGGTCTTTGTATGTCACATTGTAGAAAAGAAAGTATATTAAGGCACTTTGATGTAAGTGAAAGCAGCTAGAAAAATCACCAGAAACAGGCTAAAATAGTAGTATTAAAAGAAATTAAGGAAGTTGAAAAACAATTTATGCATTCTTGAAGGAAAAGAACCAAAGATTTTCACTCCAAAGATATAATTTTCGAATGTTTTGGGTCGATTTACAGAATAAACTCTAAATTCTTTAAAGATTTATCTATTTCATTGTTTATTTATAAAATTGAATTAGGTTTGCAATTACATGAATTATCAGTGATTCTAATTGCTGAAAATGTATTTATAATAATTAAAGATTTTGATCATTCAAGTTTTTCGCTGCAAATCAAACTTTGGAATATTCCTTGAGATTTTGCAGACGACAATGATCGGTCAATAAATTCCAAAATACAGATAGAAAAATTACAGTTATAAAAATATATAACTGTAATTTTATAAATAAATAATTTTTTTTTTCTTCAAAGTATTGATATTCTTCGATTATTAATCATTGAAAGATTTCGTTTCCAATCCATTCCCGATACCTATAATCACTGATATGCTTGCAAAATATGATATTTTAATGCACAAATACGAATTTAATCGCTGAAAAGGAAGCAAAAGTGAAGTGATATTCACCTGTGTGCCCTGGGCTAAAAGTATAGTGTTTTATATATATATATATATATATATATATATATATATATATATATATATTCAAAATCAACCATTCATTTTTTCTGTTTGATCAGATTCTATGAGATTGATTAAAGAAACAAATATTTATTAATGAAATTTTTATCCATCACTTTAAATATGTAATCAATCCATCGTCGCACTGTGTTTATACTCGAAGGCAAACATTTTAAATCAGGACCAGACATGTTTTGATTTCACTTATATCATTAAACTGAAAGTTTTCTAATCACTTCTTTAACAGTAGATTGTGTTCTATGACGTTGTAAGATTCCTTAACTCACCAATAATAATCATAGTAGATCCTTTCATAAATGAAATTGCCCAGTCAGCTGGGACTGTAGAATACACTGACTGCAGAGGGGTAAGACGAGTGTCCTGGATATGACACTAAATAATCCGAGGGTGAGGTTCCAGCAATGCTGGAGCTTTGGGGAATGTGGAGTGCCCCTTCATTGCCATCGCTCCCAGGTCCACTCTGGCCCGGAGTGGTAGCACCTGATAAGGGTCCTATCTATGGGTTAAATAGAACTAAACCGTGCTACTTTCACTATACTGATTTTTGCATTTAAACTGCGTATTCATGCTAAACTGAATTGTTTAAATCGAACTTTTTGACATTGGATCTGCGTACTAGTGCTGAACTGAATTGCTCGAAATAGAACTGTTTTTGACGTCTAAACTGTGTACTTATGCTGAACTGAATTATCTGAAATAAAACTGTTTGACATTTAACTCTGTGTATTGCCCAGTCGGTTGGGGCTGTAGAATACACGACTGCACCTCTGCAGAGGGGTAACCCCCCCTAACAAGTGTCCTGGATATGACACTAAATAATCTGATGGTGAGGTTCCAGTAACACAGGAGTTTTGGGGAATGTGGAGTACCCCTTCATTGCCATTGCTCCCAGGTCCGTTCTGGCCCGGAGTGGTAGCACCTGATAGGGCCCTATCTATGGGTTAAATAGAACTAACAGCATACTTATGCTAAAATGAATTGTTTCAGTAAACGGAATAGCTTGAAATAGAAATGATTATGACAATTAAACCATACTTACATTTAAACTGGGTGCTTATGCTTAACTAAATTATTTGAAATAGAACTGTTTTTCAACATTAAAACTGTATTTACACTTAACCGAATTGTTACATATAACTGCTTGAATAGTTTGAAATGGAAATGTTTTTGACAATTAAACTGTGTACTTATGCTAAACTGAATTGTTTTAAATAGAACAGATTATTTACATAAAAATGGATTTGGCCTTAAATAAGCTACAAAGGTTGATATGCCATAAAACCCACCAAACCAAACCAAACCAAACCATAAATGAAAATGTTTTATCAATCTTTTAGTCTTATTCATTGTAAGTTTATTTACTGCTAAATAGTTTTTCACGTAAGAGTAGTTATCTGGAATCACCCTAAGTGAGAAGGAACTTTTCCAAATTCTGATTTTTGGACAATGGCTTGAACGCTGACCACAAGCTCCAATGAAAAATGCACAACTGTCTAAGCTATTGAAGATAAGATAAACAGTATTAGTTTTTCAAAAAGCGAGTTAGATATGAATATAGAAGAATAAATACAATC
>CAUZXS010001091.1:5000-33519 GCA_963585895.1 Sepioteuthis lessoniana | reverse complement strand
GGGACAAACTTCGGGCAAATCTTCCACATCTTCAGTTCCTTGTGAATAATTGTGTGTACAGTTCCCACACTGACGTCAAACTGTGCACTTATTGTCTCTCGGCACACTATGGTCCATTTCCATGAAATTCTTTATTTGGCCAATCAACTCTGGTGTTCTGACTTCCTTACTCCTTCCACACCTCTCATCATCCCTCACAGACTCCCTGCCTCCCTTGAATCTCTTATGCACTCAAAAACCGATGCTCAATTCATGCAAGATGCCCCCAAAGCAGTCTGAAGCATTCCATATCTTTCTGTGGCATTTTTTTCCAATTTTAAAAACACAATTTTTATTGCATATCATTCTTCTAAAGTGTCATCTCATAAGATGTATTGCAATAACATACTGAATTTTCTAGTGTCTCCAACAATTTTAAATGCCAGTACAAAAAGTCTGGAAACTTAATGAAGGCACCTTGTCTGTGTGTGTTTGTTTGTGGCAGGGGTTTTGTGTGTGTGTGTATTACAAGGTGCATACAATAAGTTTTCAGACTTTTTTCGTACAGGCATTTAAAATTGTCATAGACTCTTGAAAATTCAGTATCTTATTGCAATACATCTTATGAGATGACTGACCAATTTTTATGATTTCAGAATCAAATGAACGGCTACAGCCAGAATTGGACTACGCTCTACTAAAGCCTGATTGTCACAGCTGGTTAATTTCAAAAATACAATCTGATACTTTAGAAGAATGATATGCAATAAAATTCTGTTTTTAACTTGGAAGAAATACAACAGAAACATGTGGAATGCCTCAGACTGCTTTTAGACCATATTGCATGAATTGAGCATCAGTTTTTGAGTGGCATAAGAGATTCAAGGGAGGTGTGAGGGATGATGAGAGGTGCTGGAAGAGTAAGGAAGTCAATACACCAGAGTTGATTGGCTAAAAGGTTAGGGTTACTATGTTGAGGTTTTAAGGGTGTTCAGGAAGAGATTCCATCAGAAGAGGCCAGCACTCTTCAAATCGGGTCAGTGCCATTTCCACCTGGACAATGAACCAGTCCACAACTCCATCCTTGTCACAGACTATTTGACCAAGATGAGCATCAAGACAATTTCTTACCCTCCCTATAGTTGAGACCTTGCTTTCTGTGACTTTTGGTTATTCCCTAAGCTCAGAGGCTGTTGTTATGAAATAATTGTGAGATGATGAAAAAGGCTGTTAAGAAGGTCATTGACACGCTCACACTAGAGGACTTCCATGGGGCTTTGCAGAGATTGTTGGAATGGTATGAGTGCATTGCAGCAGGAGGACATTACTTCGAAGCGGAGTAGTTTCATGTGTGTACTATCAATAAAAGTTCCCATATGAAAAAAGTCTGGAATCTTATTGTATGCCCCTCGTTTGTGCGTATATATATATAATATATATATATATATATATATATATATATATTTGTTGTCTAAATTTCTGAGATGAAGCTTGTTGATTTTTATTATTAAGGGTTTTCAGACTATTGTCTTTATCTTTATTTCCACAACATTTTGGCTGATATGTCCTCCGGCCTTCTTCAGGTGTTTGTCGAACTCAGGAATCTTCACGGAACTTTGAACTACGTCATTTATTGAATCCACGTGGGTTGCCTTTTCTGATTCCGTTAGCCATAACTGGGTACAAATGTTAAGTATTCCGGTATTGTTACTTGCCTGTAGTCAGGATTGAAACTACAACCTCCAGATGATTGTCTCCTTAGAAGCTTAAGGAACCAACACCTATAACCATTACGCCAATTGGACAATTCAGAGTGAAGTTTTGGGACGTATAAACTTAATTTTCTTACTTGACTAGAATTACTATTATGTATGATGATTTTTTTTTTTTTTTTTTTTTTTTTTTTTTTTACCTGTGTTCATATTCAGATTTAAAAAATTTTTTTTTCTTATTTAGCCTTCTTAATTATATGTTCCCATATTGTATTCAACTCTATACTTGGTCTACTCAGCAGGTCATTGTAGCCCAACATATGTGCTGATTCCTTAAGGCGTCTAATCCTCCAATGTTCAGCCCTATCAATTATTTCAACTTTATCCCATAAGGGCAGATGGTTTGGTTTAGTTTCTTTGTTTAATGGCATATCAACCTTTGCAGGTTATTTAATGCCAAAGACATTCTCCAAGAAGAACAGTAGTGGTACTATTTAACCCATAGCTGGGAGGATAAGGGGGTTCGTACCTTTCCCAAGGGTATTTGCCCGAAAGTGGACGTAATAGCGCGACTGGAGTACGAACTCGCTTACTACGATTCCGCAGTCCATCGCTTTAATCATCCCACCACGAGGACACCCCCCCCATAAGGGCAGATGGTTTCCGTGTGTGTGTGTGTGTGTGTGTGTGTGTGTGTCAATGAGTAGTGTCTGATAGGAATTATTGAAATCGTGTCACTGTTCAAAAAAATCTTATCCATTTAATTGTAAAAGATTCATTTTGGGTATAAAATCATCTGATAAGAGTTCAAATGCTTTTAAACTAAACTCTAACTTAATTTTTCCAGCCCTTTTGATTCGTCATTTTATGCATTGTGCTATATTTAAAGAGTTGTTTATTATTCACAATCCAAGTTCCATGCAATTATTTAATTGAATGTAAGATGTACATTTGATTGTACTGAACATAAAAATATTGTTTATTAATTATCTAATATTTACACATTCAGTGGGAAATGTCCTTTTTCTTAAACATTTTTCCTTTTTTTTTTTTTTTTTTTTTCCCACCTCTTCTTTCTCTGTCCCAGTTAGCTAGGACTGCAGAATACACCAATTGCATCTATGCAATGAGTATGCTGGATAAGACGCTAAACAAATCTGATGGTAATGCTGGAGCTTTGTGGATTGCAGAGTACCCCTTCATTGCCATCTCTGCCTGGTTCACTTTGGCCTAGAGTGGTAGCACCTTATTGGCTTCTATATATGGGTCAAATAGAATTGTTTGACATTTAAACTGTGTACTTATTCTAAACTGAATTGTTTAAAATAGAATTGTTTTTACATTTAACTGTGTGTAAACAAATGACTTATGTTTGATTGAATTGTTAGTAATACAGAGCAACACTTGAAAACCTTTTAACTGCGTGCTAACAAATGATTCATTGTAAATAGAAATATCCGTATTAGATGGAAATAAGTGAAACCATTTAACTGTGGAAAAATAAAGATCTCAGTCATAATTTACTAAGCCTTTTACTTTAGAAATCGTATATTTAATATATATGTATAAACAGGATTTGGCATTAAATAACCTAGAATGGTTGACATGCCATAAAACCAAACCAAACTTCTTTCTCCTTTTTCTCTTTTTCTTTTTCTCCTATTGCATTCAAATTGGTAAAAAAATATTTATTTTCTTGAAACTGATAATGTTCTTAGACTTTTACAACTAATTTCAAATCTTGAATATGAACAAATCTGTCTGGTAGCCACTAGATGATTGTTTTCTTGATGCTTCTGTTTTCAGGCTTTTTTAACAGAACACATCTTTGGGGACTTTCTCTAATTTCTTTGCTCCAAAAGTTCTTCAAGTTGCAAATAAACATTGGTCGCCAAAGTCTGTAGATTCTTACCCTCCTCGTCACCATTTTATTTCCTTTGTTCCCTCTTCCCCTTAACACACATTTATTAACCTCTTGGTACATTCCAACTATACAACACACTGTGGTGCTGGTAACTTAGCAACCAAATTCAAATAATGCCTTTTGGGAATTGATAGAAATGGTAGCAGTATATTCTCTCTCTCTCTCTCTCTCTCTCTCTCTCTCACACATTTTGCTGGTTCTCTCTAAATGTTGCCTGCCAAGAGAGATTGCCTTAATTTTGGTCTAATCACTTAAGTTGGTTCTGCATATATATATATATATATATATATATATATATATATATATATATTGACGATTTTGAAGACCGAATAATCTCGAACACAAGTGACTTATTTTATTTATATTTGTTTAATCAATATGTATACTTTTTCTTTTTTTTTTTTAACTTGCAATATTCTTAGCCTCTTGGTTCAAAGCCAGCTATACCTAAGCTTGTGAAACTAAGCACAAAATTCCTTCACTCTTCACTTCAAGGTACATACATATTTGTTTAAAGCTACCCAATCATTTCAGGTGAATAAATTTTATTGATATAGGGTGTGATCTCCCTGAAATATTGGGATCGACCTGTATAGTAAAAAAAAGGACTTGGAACGAAATATGCTTACAGGTTCATGAGTTAATTATGTGTATATTAGGAAATACAAAAACTTGGTTCTCCTTTATCTTGTTCAATATTTCTTAAATATCAAAGCAAAGGAAAAAATGAGAAAAAAATTTTTTTTCTTATCAATACAAAATGTAATCACTTGTTTTGGTTTTAAAAGAAAGTCTGGTTAGTCTGAAGCATTAATGTCTGTTCGAGCGTCGGGTGCACTGGTTTCAACTCTAAGTTCATGTGGCAACAGCACACTTAATTCCGGTCTAGTTTCAATAGCTGACCTGCGGGCCCTTCTATGATTTTTTTTTTTTTTTTTTTTTTTTTTACCTGCTTATTGACATCCGACTATTTAAAGAACTCTTTAGATGTTTTACGAGATCACAGACGAGACGAAAGTAGTTGCATTTCTACCAAGAAATGGCCTTTTTAGATGCAGATTTTGCACCATAGAAACAACCTTTTAATCGTACCGTCCGATCTGATGTTCGTTCGATCCGCTAATAAAATCAATATATTTGTTTAAAATTTGCTTAATTTTTACTTAAATTTTTATTCATAAATTTAAAAAAAATTCAATTATTTTTTAAAAATAAAGATTTATGTTGATTGACGTACCATAATAAATAATGAAATGTCTAGATGACCTACTAAAATTAGTGAAGGTGATCTATAAGTCAAATTCTATGAAAATCGCAATACCAAAGTGGTACCCAATTGCGTGTGTATGTTTTCACCCCCACTCAAAGGTCGACTGATAATATTTTTGGCATAAAATAAGATTTTCTGTATAAATATAAAACTTTGTTAAATTTTATATCATCCTAGAGAAGATATATAAATATAGGGTGAAAGAAAAATAATGAGGAATTCAATAACATTACTATTCTTTCACCCTAATTTGGCTCTTTTACATGACGGTGGTGGTAGTGGTGGTGGTAAGGCGGAGATCACGGGGGATGAGATTATAGGAAAAGTTAAAATTGATGACATTTTATATTTTTTACGTGGTCATTAGTTCATGTTAAGTAATCTGATAAAAATGTTTTCCCTGGATAGAGGATGCCTGTGAGAAAGTTTAACAATTGTTCTACTGTAAGAGGCCTTAATATCGTGGTCCTGTGTTAATTAAAGATTATCAAATAATATTCACGGTGAGGATTGAAAGAGGTAATTTACTAAGCTTTTTTTGCTTAGATGTAGCACAAGGCCGCATGAATTGGGCACCCAATGAGAATCGAACTCACTCGTGTAGGTTTGCTAGTCTACCTTGCTAACCATTACACCACCCGAGGTGCCCCGGTGAGGATTGAAAGAGTGTAATTCTCTAAGTGGGTTGGGCCTGCCTATCTTTTAAAAGACGGTCATTATTTAAGACATTGACTAATTTGAATGTCAATTTCTGACACCTATTCACTCATCTGAAAAGTGTAAAGACGGGGATTATTTCTCGTAACCTGGGATACTCCAAAAAGAGAAGGCGATGTTAACTTGGAAAATTATGTATATTATACTTATAAAATACCAAAAACTTTGTTTCTCAACATTTTCTTGTTTATGTCCAACATTTCTTGAATAAAATGGTAAAAAATGAAAAAACAAACCACATTGATACTATTCTTTGTTCCTTTTGATATAAACGAAAGCAATTTATAATAAGTTAAACTAATTTTCAATATTTAGTTTACTTCAAAACTATATATATTAACCATATCAACTGCTTTTTTTTGGGGGGGGTCAACAAAGTATTACTTGTATATACTTGTTTGGTTTCTTAAATGGCATATCAACCTTCGTGATTTATTTAGTGCTAAAGCCATTCTTGTAGAAAAATAGCATTGATCTTTCAGCTATGGGTATTTAACCCGTAGGATAAGAGGGTTCAATATCTTTTCTAAGGGTATTTGACCGAAAGTGAACGTGATACTTCGACTTGAGTTCAAGACCACCGTCCAGCCCTTTAACTCAGTACTCCACGAGACCCCCCCCCACTATTTAAGTAATGGCTAAAGTGTGTGTGATATGTGTGCGTGTGTCTTTTCTGAAAAATTACTCTTTTTTTCCCCCCTTTAATATATGGATAATCAAAAGTGTATCGTATTTTACCGGTTTATGAAAGTCTTTAAAACTCATTAAAAAAAATCATTCAACTTGATTGAGTGAAATTAAAAAAAAACTGATCGAGGTATTGAGGAGCGCTTAACGACAAAGCAAAAAAAAAAAAAATGCCTTCAGAATTTTGCGGAAAAATGTCTTTTAAAAGAAACTTTATTTATTGCTTGGAAACCGAAAATTTTTATTAAAATCTGATAATTAGTCGTTTTCTGTTGAAAATTTGTATTTAAGTAACTAAGTTTACATATGTTGATCAATTGTCATGTGACTCTAATCTTGATGCCATCATGTCGATTGGGTCTTCGAATTATAATTATTCAATGTATAATATTCCTATTTTACCTAAATCTTCCTCTCTTTACTATGTCTTGTGCCACGTTATCAAAAGCTGGTTGGCTCCAACAAATATCGAAATAAAATTACGAGTTAGATTTTGATTTAAATTCTTAAATGATTTTAATGTCAACCTGCCAATTCTTTGAGTTAACGGAATTGCATTGATTGTATATTTTATATTTTTGTGTTTCGTTAGCGGTTAACAATAATTACAATTTTCTAACACTCGTATGGTTGCAAGTATTCCTATCTAATAACAATTTATATAATTTCAAATATCGATTCTTAATACAATTTAGTTAAATGGTATCTTGTATTCCTATCAAATACGAATAATTTTTAAACAGTTCTGTTTGACTTATAGATAAGATCCTAACAGGTACTACCACTTCGGGTCTGAGTGGACCTGAGAGTAATGGTTGTGAATGGGTACTCCACATTCTCCAGAACTACACTGGCAGTTTTGTCATACACAGGACACTCCTTTTTGTGTGTGTGTGAGGGGATCTTACTCTTCAGTAGGGAGTGGGAACAGCGTATTGTAAGCCTCGCTGATAGGGCGTTGCTTTAAATTGAGGTCAAATATGAATTGTTGAGTATGCATAGAAAATACTCCTTGCCTTTCACTCTAAAAATAGGAAATGAATATTGCCTTTATACTCTACACAGAGTAAAATAGCAAGTCAAAATAACCGAATTTATTCTTTATTTTTTCACCTCTTAATATTTTATTTTTGCCATTTTTAACAACTGCACCAACCCTATGTAAACAAAATATACATTCCCGTTATTCCTTTACGTAGAAACCCCCCCCCTGCTTTGTTTCGAAGTATACTTGTATATTGTTAGATTCTCAAATTTTGTCCCGTTTCCTGCCTGAATATAAAGTGTTTTTTTATTATATATGTCCTCCCAGCAACTTGTTCTTATTGCCTGTTCCCTGCATTTGGACTTGTTTCTATCTTAATTGATACTCGCTTCGGCTGGACATGAAAATCTTTTCATTTCCTTCACAATGGAAAGTATTTATGTAAATAGCGGACATGAACTTTAAGTTTGGAATTTTCTTGACGTTTGTTTTGTGGCTAAGAGACTTGCGTGTTTCTCTTGCTCGTAGTCGGGGTTTGAGTTAAAATAGATTTAAAAAAGGTGGGGGTCGTTTTAAAACCTTAGGCAAGTCTTAACAGATCGGTGCTGGCCTAATAATCCTCAACACTGAGTAATGTGTGATAGCTGGCCTTATTCATAGTTATAAATTGGATTGGAAATAGCTTTGTTTTATAATTTGTCATTTACTAAGCTAAGCGGGACTTAAAATTCTCCTTCAGGAGTGTTTTTGGCACCTGGCAGTACCAGATATTTTCTCGTATTAGACGAAGTGGCAGTGATTGCCGGGTAAGGAAGTCCCCTAAAACTCAGCTGATTCATTTCTATGCCCACCCCCAACACAAGGCTGTGAAACTCCCCAAGGAACCACCCAACACTTACTGATGACACCCTCCGGCGCTTAATGCATTAAGTCGTATATTTAAAGTATTTTTTATCTGCAAAACAGTGACGACCGAGAAGAGACCAGTTGACTAGGTAGGAAAAGACTACTTGACAAATTGGAAAGACAATTGACGTTGAGGAGAGACCACAAAAGGAAGCATGTCAGGGTTGGCAACCAAATGTGTGGATTTCAAAAAATAACGCTATTGACAAGAAATATAAGAGAACACCTCCAGGGGAGGCCGAGAGGGGGAGAGAGAATGAGATCCCCATTAGGACAGATCAATCGGAAAATAACCAAGCCTTGCGTCCACGGACCATGACGACGATATTCCCGTGTGGAAAAAAAAAATGCAAAAATATACGAGGATTAAAAATACATCAGGCTCGTATGAAGTGTCAAGTGGAATCAAGCCAGACGAAAGAGGTGCAGGGCCGGGAAGCCCACCACAGTGCCCAGTCCATCCAAGCAGAGGCTCAAAATTCACCTGGCACACTCAAAACATTTGGAAAAAAGATTAAATGGCCCGTGGCCACAGACAAAAAAAGCATGACACGATTTCATTTGCGAGATCCTTGAAATAACATCTAAAGGCTCAGTGAATAAAAGATTAATAACACTAAAATAAATGTCAGTCATGCACCGGAACGTTATGGTTATGAAGAAGAGAAAAGGAACGTGACTGGCAAGGAAAACCGAAGAGAGAGAAAAATTAAAGATCTGAGGAAAGACCTAAAAAGTCTCACGAAACAATATAAAAGAGCTAAATCAGAAGAGAAGGAACCATTACAGGAATTCCGTAATATCATCCGGTCAAAGATGAGATCCTTATGAAGAGCAGAATGGCATAGACGACGGAGGAAAGAAAGGGTACGAATGAGACGGACGTTCATTTTCAATCCGTATGGGTTTACAAAATACTATTTGGGGTAAATCGAAGTGGACTCCTGCTGTACGACAGATGAAATAAACGCGTATCTTCTTGAAATGTTGAAGTACCTAAACAGACATCAAGAACTTGGAGAGAATACATCACTAATGTCACTTGTCCCCCCCCCCTCGATGTATTTTGACTTTAAAGAGCCAACCTGGAAAGGAAATTCAATCAGTAATAAGGTCAGTGAGATCGGGTTCTGCTCCGGGGCCAAACGGAGTCCCATATATCATTTTTAAACGATGCCTACAACTACTACGCAGATAGTGGAAATTATTAAAAATCGTCTGGAGAAGAGGGAAAATAACAGGGTCAATGGAGATACTCCGAAGGAATTTGGATCCTGAAAGAAGAAAGAGCAAAAAGGATTAGTCAATTTAGATGTATTTCACTGCTTAACGTCGAAGGGAAAATCTTTTTTAGCCTCTTAAATCGACGACTATCGGATTACCTTCTAAAAAAATGGGTACATAGACACCATGGTATAAAAAGGAGGATCACTAAAGCATATTTGGAGTAGCTGCCAGACAGCACTAGTGGATGGGCGTTACAGATGGCGCCACGATCAAATATTAAAAGAAATGGAGGTAGTCAATACAGCAAGCTGTACAAATACACCAAATTACGAGAAAAATGTGATAAGGTTTATCAATGCTGGTGTAAGATCCAAACCAAGGGAAAAGACTACACCAAATGCACTATCACTGGCAACAGACTGGGAACTAAGGGCTGATTTAGAGACAAGATTAAAATTCCAAGACCCTATTGCCCAAACATCATTACGCCTCTATATACTGATATTTTCGAACAAAATAAAGAAAATATTAATATGGGAATTGACAGTTCCATGGGAGGAACACGTACAAGAGGTCCATGAACGAAAGAAGTACGAATATGATGAACTCCTAGGGAAATGCAAAAATAATGGGTTGTATGCAAGCTGTGCGCCAATAGCTCAAGGGGTTTCGTTGCAAGGTCTCTATGCAAGGCCCTGTCAGACATTTGTTTGGCAGGAACCAAAAAAGGAAAGCCACCGAAACGATAATTAAGATAACCGAGAGAACAGCAAAATCACTGTGGTTAAAAAAGAAGTAGCTCATAGGCTAAAAAAAATAAACACATTCTATAATATACACATCTTTATAATAATTTTAAAGTTTTTTGTCCCTTTTTTTTTTTTTTTTTTTTTTTTTGGTAAATATTCACAAACTTGGTATAAATATTCGACACCAAGCTTCGTAGATTTCATCGGTTGGTAGTTGCAAGACTTGGGAAACCGGTTTTATAACTATCTACAAACAAACAAAAGACATTTTACACGTTAAATTGTTGACCTCCTCTTAATCGAGTTACAATAGATAATCAAACATTTCTTTGGGTATCAAAGGAAAAGAATACATGACCTTTCGAATTTTTCTTTTACGTGTAAGTAGTTTTCGGTGGTGGTCTCCACTTAATAAAATAGATGAAATTTTTAAAAAATTCATTTAATCAGGACCTTAAGATGTTAATAATAGGGTTTTAAACGTAGTTATGTAAATATTTATAATCGATAAAGGTTTTAATATTCTATATGTTAATTTGATGAGTTCATCTTAAATTGGTTGTAATAGTTACACAAGGGCAATTGAAATCTTTCATAATATAATGCAAGAGCGCAGGTAGTTTTTTTTTTTGTAGTTGCGTGTGGGTGTTGATACAGGAAAGGGGAATATAAGTTTTGCGGGTTCAGTCTTTCAATTGTTTTTAAATATTTGAAAATTAATCTCTCGAACAGTATTTCGAGTGTCAGTTATCCGTTCTACTTTAGATAGGGTGATTTCGTTATTGCTGTCTTTCTTTTATTTTGTGTTTATTTTATTTATTGAATTTTTTTAGACGGGAAAACACTGAAATTGTATTGAGGAATTTTTATCAAATGGAAGAAGGAATACAAACTACATCGAATTTTGTCTTTCAATTAAATTGTTAAATTTAAATAATTAATATTTCTTGTTCAGTGTCAAGCATCAATGATTTGTTCTGTTGTAAATAGGTAAAATGAATAATAAAGTTTTTACTGTGATTCATTTAATATTTCATTTTCAATTATAATTTTTTTTTCGGCGGGGGTGGGGGTAAGGGGCAAAAAGTTTTTAATTACCGGTGTAATTAAGTCGCCCTTTAAAATTTATTTTATCTTTAGTTGCTAAAATCTTTCACTAAAACCGTTCTTTTAAAACTAAAAAAATTCTCAAGCATTGTTTCGAGTGCTCAGGTGTGCTGTATTACAAATACATAGAAGGGACTCCTTTTATTTTATTAGCTAGCGTGGAAGGGGGGGTATAAAGAAAAAAATTCTTTTTCCCTGTTGCCATCTTTATTTTAGTAAGTTGATTAGATTGAAGCCGAGATAGTTTAACTTTGGAAAATTTGAATTTGTATAGAGGGGGATTTTTTGGAGGGGTGAAGAGCAAGGAAAAGGGGGAAAAATTGCAAAACACGACACCCTTGTTCGGCAAGAGCCGCGTACTGGACAGGATGACATGAGTTGTGTAAATGAATAATTTTGAACAATCCATATGTCAAAAAAAGTGCTAATGTCCTCGCAGATCAGTAAAATAGAGAGAGCCACGTATTTGACTGGTTGTTGCAAACAACCAATAAGAAGTGTGAGAGCGGTCTATAATCGTCCAAATAAATAAAAAGCCAATTTAAATTTTTTTCTTTTTTTTTTTTTGCGTGACTTGGAGGGCATATCAGAGACTGATCATCTCTGATAGGGTCTGCTTGGTGAGGGGAGTATGATGTTGGGAGACCTGAAATTTCCAAGGAACCAAGCAAAACATCACTGACGGCACCCTCCGGCGCTAGATGTATTGAGACGTATATCTAAAGTAGCTGATTCATTCCCCCCCCCCAACACAAGGCTGAGCAACTATTTAATCAGTATTCCTAGCTTGAAGAAATTATGCGCTCTCAAACTATTATTTTTCACGCCAGCGTTAGCTGGTGGTCTTTCCCTGGAGTCTAAATGACTGCAAATCTCTTCAGATCTCCTGGACTTTCTGGATATCCTTAACTGATCTTAACAAAGTTGTGGCGACATCTGGTCCCCAACTCCAAACGACATAGACTTGTCTCCGCCATGATATTCAGACGTCCTGATGCCAATAAGAGCAGACAGTTTTTGCAGACTGAGAATAAAGACAAGGCAGAAGTGGACGCTACAACAACCGGAAGAATCAGACAAAACTAACCAGCCACTAAAATGTCTTTCAAGCTATTTCGGCCTTATTAGTAGCTTTATAACAAAGTTTGATCTTTGGTTGATCTCAGAGTTCAAGGGTGAGACAATGCGGGATAGATAAGGTGGAGTGGGTCCTGCCGTTGCAATTGAAAAGCGCGGCTCGAGAGACATATCAGCATCTGTCGAAAGAACAACAGGGTGACATTGAAGAAATTAAACACGCCCTTGTAAAAAGCCTTCAGAACGGATTTGTTTGAGGCCTTCGATCGATTTACCACGAACCACCTTCATTCAGGGGAAACTGGACAAGTTCTTAGACTTGCAACGTTTGGCTTTGCTAGTGAGGGAGATTTCATCAGAATGCTGGATGAAAGGAGCTGCCAAGTCGTGATAGAATTGTGACTCTAAGTGCAGTGGCACGACTAGGGCTAGCCCAACCTGCACCAGTTCTTCTTGAAGAGTCAGATATCTGTTTCAAATCCGGGAGCTCGAACCACTTGGCCAGACAATGTCTGCGAAACAATGACAGGAACCGAAGCCACAGAATAAGGCCGGACCATGCACTGCCATCAGTGCAGCAAAATGAGACACTTGTGGAAGGATCGTTTAGGAAATGGATCCGGGGGTAAGGTATTGTGGTCACCCTTTTCTCTCCTTTCAGTCAATGAACTTGGAGCTGCCAACGGTGTAACTTGACATGTATGGAAAACAGTATCATACTCTGTGGATTCTGGGTGCTCTTCTACCATAGTGTGTAGGTTGTGGCTGAAATTAAATATTAATGCGTACTGTAGGTGGTGGAATGCAGACGTGTGGAGTTGGGGTCGTCAGTCTCTGCCAGAGAAGTGGACAAAGTGTCGTGATTGAGGCTTTGGTGGTACTGGGGGTTCCCCTTTGGATTTGACATCCTACTTGGGATAGACGCAATCAAAGCCCTTGATGAAGTGTGTATTTCAAAGTTGCAGTTTCTCTTTGAGCTATTTTTTTTTGTACAGCAGCATCAGCACTCTCTTTTGAACAACCTGGTTTTCGCTCTGAGTTCGAACAGCAACAAAATGTGTGGACTGCTTCGTGGAAATGGACAGAAGGCAAGGCGGCAAGCAAGCTGCAGAACCGCGTCACAGAATATTCCATGCCACCGAAGATCGCGAAGGAGTATGAGAAGGTAGAACGATGGATGAAAAAGGACTGGCTTATTCCGTATGACGACCCTCGAAAGAGATACTTCCTCTGATGGCTGTCGTACAATTCGAAAGTACGCCCTATGATGGATTATACGGAACTCAACACCTACGTCAATGTATATATTGAAAGAATGGAAACAGCAAGGATCAAACATTGCGCTACTAGATCTGAACCGTTCTGGCCTTACCAAACCGTCATTTTTCGAGGCAGGAAGTACTGCATGACTAGGCTGAGGGTTTGGCCTTAACGTTGCCCTCCAAATAATGAGATTCATTGTCGACACAGTATTATCGCGGAATAACCATGTCAAGAAGGCGAGTTGTCGACCACTTGACACACTTTGGACTGACAAGCAACATTCTGGAGCGACCTAAAGAGGGACTCGGATCCTTGGGTTAGCTGTCTGGGAAGGACATGATCTCCTGTTTTGGAAACTTAGGAACGAACTTCCAGACGTACTGGAAGTTCTCACTAGGCGGCAAGTATTCTCCATCTATGGTAGGCTTGTTGGACACCTCCCAGGGTGTAGATGGTTGCAGGTAGCAGCTGGTGTCATCAAACGAAGATTGAGCGCAACAACCAAAGGGTGAGACGACCGGACCGACGACGCCTCATTAAGGATGCTAACAGAGACCATGGACTGTGGGTCGAACTGACCTATGCAGAGGCGAATGGTGTGTCAATAGCCAAGAACTGGACGTATGAATCGACACGAGTTGTTGGGCCACTGGTCTCCTGCTTGACTTGCGTGCTGGTTGCGGCCAGAGTCGAACCCACAGAATATCAACCTCACGGAATTAGATCAGGTCATAACACATTGATTGGCAAGGGCAAAGTGAGCACTAAGGCTGCAAGCGAGATGGTCTTCTGGAGACGCCTGAATATTATTATCTCGGAGCTGGTCAGGAATATACGTTTCTGGTGGACATCACGCTCGTTAGGCCGAACCAGAATAAAGCGGACAGGATCACTGGAGTACCGCAGACATGGATGGAAGCTATGAAGAATGAGCCAGTACCGCAGATATGTGCTGTGACCGACTGTAGCATGGAGTCGAACCAAATACTCCCGATACACTCACTCTCCCTCAACGACGAAAGAGAATGTGAGATCAGCCTTTAGATCCTGTCCTGAATGTCTATCCAGCGCCAGTTCGATGGGAGAAAGAAAAATTAAAGGGGACAAACACATAGCAGAGACTAGGAATGGACATTACCACCCATGGGGGATGCTCACTATTTGACCCTGATTGACTGTGGGCCTACTCAGGTCACAAAATAGCAAATTCTGTGGCAAGAATATTCTGATATCTCGTCCTCCATCTTTCTCAACAGAAGCCCATCCGAGGAGATCTTTACTGATAACGACCCGGCATTCAACTGCAGGAGTTTTAGTGCATTTGCTGAAAGCTGTGGTGTGTGCGTTCTTTCCGATGCGCATATGGGCTTGTCTGGAAATGGGATCGTTCAACGATCCCACAGATTTATAAAATGTATTGCTTCCCGGAGGCAGTTTGCTGGTACAACGTCACACCAAAAGATGTCTACGGTGCGTCTATTCCAGCAGTTGTACCGTTGTGAGGTCTGGGTAAAAGGGATCGACGGAATCCTCCTGCTGGAGCCCAAACTTGAGACCGGAATATATGAAAAGAGACATTGTGTTGGTGGGAACTCTATCAAACAAATGCTCAAGTAGCTAGTGGACGGTGACACTAACTGCATTGGTAATTTCCCAGATGATGTGCGTAGATAGTTAGATCCCTGTGTCGGGTGTTGATGAAATGTAAATAACTGTTGGAGATGACCGTTCCATTGATTCTGACCAGGGCGGCTCGTGCGAAGATATCGACAATGTAGACTACCAGTTGACAATGGGATAGTCTCAGAGCGCAAATGAGCTTGCTGTACAGCATCTCCGATGAAGCAAGGCATGAAAAAAGCTATACTATGGCTGCCACTTGTGTAATGAAGAGATATCAGGAGGGAGTGTAGTGACGACAGCCGTTCCCTCTGCCCCAAACAACATCGATTCACCGGCGCCGTGATTTTCAGACGTGGTGCCAATAAGAACACATGGTTTTGGCAGGCCGAGAATGAATACAAATGAGATGATAGGAGTCTATTATGACCGGAAGAATCTGAATCTAACCAAGCTAACCGGCCACTGGTCTGGATGATCAGTATTCTTGTTCTACTTTCCAATTCTCTAGTACCCAGCTACATCTACCACCTGACCATACAGTTACACCTATCTGCACCAAGCACTGAAACCATCCTCACCTTCTAGACATGCTGTTAGAGACAGCTGAGTCGAGGACTTTCTACAGCACCGCTTTTCAACACCCAGCAGAGACTACACCGATGTGATGCAACAACTGCGATTCTACACTCCTACACCCTTCGTGTACGATTCACTCAATAAAACCTGAAATTTAAACTTATTTTTTCAAAGTACAATACTAATAAGTTGAAAATGCCGGGTCTTTGTTTCTTCTTATTTAGTCAAATTGCTTCAAAAAGAGTTTATTTCTAGATTTGAAATAGTTTGGTTTCAGCGACTTATATATGTGTGTGTATTGGGTTGTCATAGATAATTTCCTTTTCTTAAAAGTTGTAAGTACGTGTTTCAAATTTCCAATGTTTTAAACACAATCCGAAATAATCTGACTAAAAATTCAGGTGTAAGAGTGCGCATCATAATTTTATCTATGATCTCGCATTCCTAAAATGGTAGAACTGAAAGTACATATTCGACATGTAATGTTGTGGGAGTTTAAGAATAGAAAAACCGCAATAAAAACCGCTAAGAAAGTGTGGTGTTTATTGCCAAGTTGTTACTTCTGACCAAGTTCGAACCTGGTTTTCGAAGTTTCGTTCTAGCGATAAGACATTGAAAGATGAATCCAAACGAGGACTCTCATCGGACCTCGACAGAGATGCTTTAAAAGAATTGGCGGAATGCAATCAGCGCAAAAGGACTTGAGAATTAGCACTTGACCTCAATTCATCCCAATCCTCAACCTGCTGCCACTTAAAAAAAAAAAAAGAAAAGAAAAAAAGTAAACGTGATCAAACCGGGTTTTTGAGTTCCTCCTATTTTTAATAAGAAAGATCGCATATTCATTGCCACAAGTCTTCTTTCAAAGCAGAAAAATGGCCCGTTTCTCAATAGTACCATTACTTTTATGACAGTGTTCAACGCAAAAGACAATGGATTGACAAGGATGAACTCCGCAGAAGAAAAGTTATGCTGTGTGTATAGTGGGATCATCGCAGTATTCGTTTTGAGTTTCTAAACTACAATAAGACAATCAGTGCCGACCTATATTCTCAACTGCTGCAGAGTGTGCTTGAAAAATCTAAGAAAACGCCCTGCACTGGTCAAATGGAGAAATGTTGTGCTTTTTTATGATAACGCAAGGCCACATTCAGCAAGAATCATGCAGGAAAAAATGGAATTTAGGCTGGTCTCTTCTACTCCAGTCCATCAGTCTTTGCACGAAGTGATTTCCATCTTTTTTGGTCTCTGCTTTAAATGATTAAGTTTCTTGAAAATCAGGTGAAAATCTTGAGCTCAAAATCAGCTGAATCTTTCTTAATTTCAATCAGTTTTGATTCCTCTTAATACATTGTTAAATTATTTATGAATAAATTATATTTTACTATAACGGAAATTGTTTGAGACTCAACCGTGTGTGTATGTATATATATATATATATATATATATATATATATATATATATATATATATATATATAGTGGCGGCCATAATGTTCAGAACGGCATGGTTTCATCAGAAAAAGTAGGTATAACTTGAGTCCTTTTTAACCAATTTTACCATAGCACGATCTTCTCTCTTGGTCGTTATTCTTGGTCTACATGTAGACTTACTTGCTTCAGACGAACCATAATCATTGTAAACCTTAAGAATACAGTGAACAAAACTTTTTGACTTGTTTACAATCTCTGCAATTGCCCCAATACATAGATTATTCTTCATTCGAATCTTAATAATTTCTGTCTTTTCTGTAATATTTGAGTTTTTTTGTTTTTTTTTTTCAATTGTTCTGATCATTTTGGCTGCCCTGGGTTTTGCAGTAAATCACTAAATCATTCAATACTTTTTTATTATCATCTCAAATAACACCAAAATTTCACAGAATAACAATATCGTATTCATTGTCTGTGAAAATTATAGAATCTAAAATAACTTAGATAAAAAGCTATACTTCCTTTTTCTGAGGAAACTATGCTGTTCTGAACATTATGGCCGCCACTGTATATAAAGAAAGAAAAAAATTACACCTTTAAATTAGGTGTTATATAAACACTTAATTCAATAAATAGTTGACTTCAACTCTTCTGATCTGGCAACCCTTGTACGAAGTTTTACTTTTCCATTTCTGTTTATCTCTGTACTCAAGTTATTCAATGAACTAGTTTTGATTTTGTTCGTCTCGTAATATTTTTTCTTTTTTTTTTTTCTTTTTCTTTGTGCTTTAACCTCTACTATTAAATATGAAGGCCTTCGCTTTGAAAGAGTATCCGAATTCTTTCATAAGAAATCCTGTTGCCACGTCACAACATGGAAACGCATATTTTTTTTCTATTAGGATTTTCTGCTAAAGGACACTGTTTGTACTTTTGAGAAGAATCGTTAACGTTCAAAGAATTATTCTGTATAATACTGTACCTGTTTTTATTGTTCGCACGTCGTTTCAACCAAAGTAATCGCGACCTACTTCAGGTATATGAACTTCCATTAGGGAAAACTTGTTCTGTCTGGTCTCTCTTTTTTTTTTTCTTTCTCGGCAACAGAAGTTAATACAGTGTAAAGCAGATATTTTTTCATGGGCTTCCTGTAAAGTCATTAAATCTATTTATAACATAACTACAAATTCTATTTAATCGTCTCATTGATGTGCTTTCGTGGCAGTCTCATTACGTTAGCCTTAGATTCTGGATTGGCCGCCTGAGACGCCTCCTGTCATCTGGACTCTAGTAAAAGCCACCAGCTAGTACTCGTGTGAACATTCGAAAGAAAAAAGGATTGGAAAAAAAAAATGTGCCCCCAAAATTTAAAAAAACTTTATCCACATAAGAACAAAAGCTGATCAAAATATTAGTTTCAAAAATACTCTATGAACGTTTATATAGTAAGTTTTTTAAACAATGTTTTGAGCGCTGTCTAAATTATTCACGGCGCGTACTTGGTCGCTTTGTCAGAGGAACTTAAGACATTAACTGTATCCTCTGTAAAAGGATAAGATTCTCTCTCTCTTTCTTTCTTTCTTTTTTTTTTTTTTTTTTTTTTTTTTTTAAGTGGTATCCTGTGTATAATACTAAACTACTACAGGTTGTGAATCTGGAGTTCTTGGGAGTGTGTAGAACCTATCTGTGGCAATTACTCCCAGGTCCATTTTGACCCAGAGTTGTCGTACCTGTTAGGATCAAATAGATCTTTTCGAAAATTATTCGTATTGGATAGGAATACTTAATACCACATAACTATATTAAAAACTGTTACTTGAAACGATAATTGTTTACTAAGGATTATCATTCTTAGTAATTACTTAAAAACATATAGCACTAGTTGTCGTCAAAACCTCTGAGGTTATCGACCCACACACCACTCCTCTACTTCATAAGATTGTTAGAAAGGTTTTTTCCCCTAAAGAACGAGCTTGAAGTGGTCCAACGAATCTAGTTGGCCATTCAATGTAAGTCTATTGCTACGAGGATCATTAAATAAGTTTCCAGACTTTTTTCGTATGGGCACTTTTATTGATAGTACACACATGAAACTAGTCCCCTTCGAAGTTATCTCCTCCGGCTGCAATGCACTTTTTGTACTGTTCCAACAACTTCTGGAAGGCCCCATGGAAGTCCTTTTGTGTGAGCGTGTCAATGAGCTTCGTCACAGCCTCTTTCATCTCCTCAATTGTCTCATAACGATAGCCTCTGCACTTAGGGAATTAGCAAAAGTCACAAGGTGCAAGGTCAGGACAATAGGGAGGATGAGGAACTATCTTGATGCCTGTTGTATACTCATAATACATATACAAATATATGTGGAAACATAGTCAAAAATAATGACGAACGAACACACTTCTTTATAAAAATATATCTCTCACACTTTATTCTCGAAAAGGTTGCTGTTGGTTGTGTGTGAGAGGTGAGTTGGAGACAGGGACAGACTGCTAAATATTGGCCCAAAGTTCTTCTGACCATAGCAGCACTTCTTCCTCATCTTGGCTGGGTAAGCCCTCAGTCTGCAAGCTGATTCTCACACTGGCATCTTGTCCCCCAACTAACTCCAACGGAACTGACCCAAGCCGTCTGGCACCTGGTTATATAATTGTCTTACGGCCACCTGCTTCCGCTGTTCCCTCACTTATTGACACAGGTGCATCTCTTGATTGACGGCTCGGTCGAAGGTCAATATATAACAATGCCCATCTTGGTCAAATAGTCTGTGACAAGGATGGAGTTGTGGAATGGTTCATTGTCCTGCTGGAAATGCCACTGACCTGATTTGAAAAGTGCTGGCCTCTTCTAACAGAATCTCTTCCTGAACTCCCTTAAAACCTCAACATAGGAACCCTAAACCTAACCCTTTGGCCTATCAACTCCTCCCATACCTCTCATCATCCCTTACAGACTCCCTGCCCTCCTTGAATTTCTTATGCCACTCAAAAACTGATGCTCGATTCATGCAAGATGGTCAAAAAGCAGTCTGAAGCATTCCATACGTTTCTGTGGCAGCATTTTTTC
The DNA here is from genome assembly GCA_963585895.1 of Sepioteuthis lessoniana. NCBI lineage: Eukaryota > Metazoa > Mollusca > Cephalopoda > Myopsida > Loliginidae > Sepioteuthis > Sepioteuthis lessoniana. The sequence goes on along the minus strand of CAUZXS010001091.1, from coordinate 13,221 downwards.
CAAGTTTAAAATTTTATTGTATATTGTTCTTCTAAAGTGTCCTCACATCCATATTGCATTTTTGAAATTCACCAGCTGTGACAATCAGGCTTTAGTAGGGTATATTCCAATTCATGCTGTAGCTGTTCATTTGAACCTGAAATTATAAAAATTGGTGAGTCATCTCATAAGATGTATAGCAATAACATAGTGAATTTTCAAGAGTCTACAACAATTTTAAATGCCTGTACAAAAAAAGTCTGGAAATTTATTGAATGTACCACGTATCTTATTGGTGGGACAAATTAAAATCATATATAAACTGAATTACTTTTTAATAGCACTCTAGGACAATGCCATACGAACCAGTTATATATAAGCTAGAATAGATAAGATTCAGAATACCAAATGTAGAATGCCCAGTTGGCTGGGGCTGTAGAATTCACCGACTGTTGCTCTGCAGAGGGGTACTCCACCAACGAGTGTTCTTTATATGACCAGAAACAATCTGACGGTGAGGTTCCAGTAATGCTGGAGCTCCTTCATTGCCATCACTCCAAGGTCCACTCTGAAAGAGTCCTATCTATGGGTCAAATAGAACTAAACTGTGTACTGAATTGGTTGAAATAGAACAGTTTTGACATTTAACTGTAAGCAAAAACTATACTTAACTGAATTGTTTGAATTAAAACTGTTTGACTAAACTGAATAGGTTGAAATAGAAATATTTCTGACAATTAAACTGTATACTTATGCTAAACTGAATTGTTTGAAATAGAACTGTTTATTGTATAAAAACAGATTTGCCATTAAATAACCTACGAAGGTTGATATGCCATAAAACCCTAACAAACAAGTGTAGGATATGTGGTAAATGATGAAACTATCAGCCACATAAATGTTTCAAACTGGCCCAAGAGCATAAGAACAGATACAGCTAGATGAGGAAGGTGATTCACAAGGAATTGTGCCGACAAATGAATTTTGATCATATGGAAAAATGCTATTTGTATCGAGTAGAATTAATCGTAAAAAATAAGATGCAAAATTCTGTTGGTTTTATTTTTGATTTTTTTTTTTTAAATTTCTTCTTTTTTTTTTTTTTTTTTAACCAATGATCATCAAATACCATTTAGAAGGTCAGACTTTTTCATAGTAAACAAGAGAACTTGTTTGCCATTCAAACATACTTCAGTGGGAAACTACTTGACCTTGCTAGAGAGCTGAAAAAAAAATTAGAGCACAAAGGTGATAGTGATATTAATGATAATTGGTGTCCAAGAACTTGGAAAAATAGACTGAAGAACCGTAAAGACTGAAACTGTCTAGACCACAGCTTTACTGAGATCATTTGAATACTGAGAAGAATCCTGGAGAAATGAAGAGTCTTGATGTCACTTGGACTCTAATGAATGCTATCTGCTAGTAATTGTGTGAAAAGAATGATGACTCTACTTCCAAAATTAATCATTATAAAAATAAACCAATCAAAACATCGTTAAAAAAAATACTATTTTATAAAAGTAGATCTACAGTCTAACTTCGTTTTGAAGCGTACTCCATTGCCTTGTCAGTGGGATTAGAATACATTGGCTGCATTCTTTGCAGAGGTTTAAGACTCTTTCAAATAGATGTCCTCGGTATGACACTAAACTACATCTGGTGGAAGTGTGGCATAGCCCTTTGTGACCATTATTCACTGGTCTTCTCTGTTGTTTAGAAGTAGTTCGTGTTAGGGTCCCCTTTTATGGGTCAAATAGATCTGTTTGAAAATGATTTCCTATTTGTTATGAATACTTGATTGCAATACTTTGGATCAAGAATAGTTACTTGAAGCAATAATCATTTATTAAGGATCATTATAAGTTGTATTTACATAAAACTATTGCTTGCAAATTATTTTCATTTGGGGATACTTGAAGCCATATTTTTGTATGCAAACAAATTTTACTTTGAACCATACTTTGTATAAATCATTTGATTAGAATACTTGATTATAACTAAATGAATAATTTTAGACAAATTTTTTAAAAAATTCACTTAAAAAAGATGGAATATTGAAAATATGGTTATAATTGTAATCAAATAAGAAATTAATCAAATTTTGATTTTAAATAACTTATAGGGAGTTGATATGCCTTTAAACCAATCAACCCAACTTTACCTGATCTGTATATATTTAACCTTGTTTCTTTGATTTGAAAAAAAATGTTACTAAATTGTTATGGCATCCGTCAGTGTCACAAGACTTGATCTGCACCTGAATCTCTGCACAGAGCTAGACAAGGTTGTATGGAAGACCAATGTTGTCTAAAGGGAAAAACAAAGTGTGATACAACTTGACATGTGTCTCCGCAGGAGTAGCCAGAATGAGCTCCTGGTTTTGCCACTCCACCGCAAAATGTTACTTTGCCCAGTTTTCTTTAACTTGAACCGGTAGGCCTTAAAAAGTTACCCATATTCCTAAGGGTATAAATGCGAATCGAAACGCAGTCTCATCCAGAATTTTAACTTAGTTCACAGAATTTTCTACAATGATTTGGAAACATTTGTACTATATTATGGTCCGCTCATCTAACTTGCTATTCATTGCACCAAGTGAGGTGCCCTTCCATCTTAAAAACCCAAGTAAAACAGTATTGTTACGAAAGCATTGAAATTTTGGTGAATTCAGTGACTGATTGTGGGGATCAGTTTTGTATTCTTTACTGCCATTAGTTTTGAACTGTGAGGCATACTCTTTTTGAATTGAGTAATTTCTTATCACAGAATTCTCTGCAAAGATTCATTCGAGTTTATGCAGAAATCAACTGTTAAGGCTTAACATGACTGGTCCTTAACTGCTAATAATTATATAAGCAATCACTATTCCGTAACTGTAAGAAACCTGTTTGCTTCTGTTCTGGAGACATCTAAAAGGCATACTCCAGATGATAAATCTAAAAACCTTGTTCCCGCTTCTCCTAGAAGCTGCAGCTGTGTACATACTAACCAAATCATGTGGCAAATGTAGAGTTTCCTTGGAGTCAAAAGCAGTTTAGGTAAAAATAAGAAAACATCTTTACTTAATAAAAGAAAAACCCAGCAAACACTGATGTAGAGAAATTTGAGAAAGTCCAAAGAGAATTAACATAGCAAAAAGAAAAATTAGAATTCATCCAAAATCAATAAAATCAGAAATTCTGTAGAAGATAAACATGGCAAACTTTAAATTAAAGTTAGTGGAAAGAAAACCACTTTGAGAGCAAAACTAAAAGCTGCCAACCAAGAAGACTCTAGAAGTGGAAAGAACATTTCAAGAATCTGTTTAGAAACCTTCCGACAAAATAGCAACTGTACAGTTGCTATCTTGTCAGGTGCTGCTTCCAGGGTTTGCCGTACAGCCACTGCCTCCCCATCTCACAACTCATTCAAGTGAGACGAACAAGACATGCTGGGCAGTGGTGCTTAAGCAAGGACAAACTCATAAATGTTCTCTTGTGGGCCTCCACACATTGGACGTATCATTGTCGGCCGACCAGCATTCATCATCATCAGCTACGTGCGGACAAGATACCTTTTTAGTGAAGATGCCAAAGACAGATGAAAAGACAAGAGAATTTGTGCTCTCAGCACGATTTGATGTTAGTTCCTAACCAAAGAAAGTATACTGCAGTCGGCTGGGGTTGTAGAATATGTCGACAGCATCTCTGTATAGTTATTACCCTCCCCCATAATGAGTGTCCTAAATACGACACTAAACCATCAGATGGTGAGACTCGAGTCCTGGAGTTCTAAGGGATGTGGTGTACCCCTTCATTGCCATTGCTTCCAGGTCCACTTTGACCCGGAGTGATAACACCTGTTAGGGTCCTATCTGTGAGTCAGATTTTAACTGTATTCAAACAAATAACTTTTAATTTGAATTGTTAGAAATAGAACAGTCTGACCATTTAATTGTGTATAAACAAATGACTGATTTCTAATTGAATTGTTAGGGGTACGTAGCAGTACTTGGAACGATTTCAACTATGTGCAAACAAACAAGTAATGTTGACTAAAATTGTTAGTGTTACTTGAAGCTCTTTAGCAGTATGGAGAAATTGAATTATTGGTATTGCATAACAATACTTGGGACCATTTGATGGTATGAAAATGAATGAATAGTGTTGAATAGAATAATTAGTAACTATTTAACTGTGTAGAATCAATAGCAATCATCGTGTGCAAACAAATTAATTCCAACTCATTTAGAATTGAAATTATTTACAATCTATTTAAATGGATATACATACGTTTTGTAATTACAAGGCCTATATGTATAGCCATTTAAATGTATGCCAACAAATTGATGTTAAACTGTTACATTGCAATACTTGAAATCATTTAACTGTGTGCCAACAAATGATTAATAGTTGATAGAATTATTCTTGATTGATAGAAATACTTGAAACCTTTGTGAAAAAAAAATGTGCCCAAGCTTTTTAAAGATGTTAACAAAACCACACACATATATATATATATATATATATATATATATAAAAGAGGATATGGTATTAAATAACCGACAATAGGTTGATGTATTATAAAATTCAACCCAACTAAACTAAAGTATTTTGAATGTTAATTTTTCTAATCAGGCAAACTTCCATCTGTCTTTGCCTTTGTACCATACCCAGTTAGACAAAAAGAACAAGTAAATTTTGAAGGGGATAAAAAGTTCAGATCTTTAAAGTGTCATTGTTCAATTCTTAATAAGATTAAATATTTTATTTGACATTTTTACGTCATTTTTTGTCTTCTGTTTTTAATGTTGTCTGTTTATGTCTCTGTAAATTTTTAATGAAGAAACTCTCAACACACTTCTATTTTTTTTTTTTCTTTCTTGCAAACAATTCATTCATGACTTGTTGATTTCCTGTTGAAAGATTCCTTTGGGATTTATATTATCAATTGAGCATGATTCTAGTGAGGATGGCTTTTGTTCATGACAGCAAATTTGCAAGCGAACATTCAAATCATTTTTTCTTATATTAAGAAATGAAGTTTTCTTTTATTAAGCATGTTGTTTTTTATTGACTAGATTGTAAAAAAGAAAATTCCATGTCACAATTATTTTGAAAACTGTTTTATTCTCTTGGCACAAAAGAAATAATTGCTTTCTTTTTCTTTTGTCACATAATAAAAAAGATATTAATAAAAAATTATTTAAGACACCATCTTATTTCTTGGTTCTGGAATTCATAGAAGTTGGTTATAAATTTGAAATATTGAAACTAGCAATCTTAAGTACGATGACATTCATTCAAAATTTTGTTCAATTTCTTTAAAGAAATTGTTTAAGTGGTAAAGTAAATAATTATTAGTAAAATTTTCGAAAATTACTTTAAAAATCAGAAAATTCTTTAAAATTTGTTTTCATGGAACCTGAATTAGTTCGTTATGAATATATTAATCATAATTCACTCTTTGTTTTTTTTTGTTTTTTTTTAAGCTGAAATGGTTTACTAGATACAATTTAAAATGAAATATGATATAAATTTAGTGTTATATAATATAATTCATGTTTTGTTCTTTTGTGTTTTATATTATTTCAAACTTTTGCAACGAGCTTTCAGATTTTTTTTATAACCACAATAGTGATATATGTAATTTAAAATGAAATGGAATGATAATGTATATCTTATAGGATACACATTTCTTTAGTTTTAAATAAATCAACTTGGAACATGTACATAGGAATATTCCAGAAAAAAAATCAAAATCTCACTTCATAGAATTTATACTCTTATATTTCTAAATTAATTAGCGAAGGACACATAGAATAGAATATTCTAGAAAACGCGGATCAAAAACTAATTTGTAGAAAAATTGTCACAGAAACAAATTGTTAGGTTCTACAATAAATAAGTAATTTCTGTGAATCTGATAAGTTAAGACAGGTCATGGGTTGCGTCTATGCCGATGTCCGCATATTTGAACTTTATTTGACCTGTATAAACTTAAAAGTGGATCAAAGTAAAATATTTTATTTTACCCAAAAGTATAAATAGCAAAGTTATTTTTTTTTTTTTTTTTAGTTCAAAACAGTGAGACCGGCAGATCATCAGACCAGCACAGCATAGCACGATAGACTGACGCAAGATGACCTGCTAATATACACGACAGTTAGGAGAGTTGGCTGAAAGACTTGTTCATACCAACACACATGTATACACGCATACACTTGTATGTAAGTACGAGCCTACCTTCACTTAATTCGGACATGCTCACACGTATACACAGATTCAATTTGACTGAGAATATTCGTGTTTTACACACATATGAACACCTTTTGTATAATCATTGATATTGTCGAGTTGATAAAATCTAAAGTTGTTTTTCTTAAAGATCATTGTTTTTTTTTTTTTGTCAAATTTCTCGTGTCTACGTTGCTTATACAAATTTGTGTTGTATTATTGTGGAACTAACACCTGAAGTTTTACTTTTCGAGGAACCTTGGGAAATCCTATTCCTCCACAACCTAATACGTATAAATTTGATTATTTTAACTATCTCAGTATCGCATTTTATTTGCCTATTGCAATTCTATTATAAATCTGTATAATAAAACATAATTTAAAAATTTATTAAAAGGTATTTATTGTTTAAAATAAGGATTTTTTTTTCATTCTAGGTATTTCGATAAAAAAAAATGTTATGAGAAATATTATCAAAGATAATGAGAATGATATTGATAACTATTGATTAACGTACCAGACATTAGACTTAATATTATATGCACATACTACTGCAAACAAAATGACTAAAAGAGAATTTTCGTGAAGTTAATGTGTGAAATTAGTGTACAAGGTTTCAATACTGAAAACTTCTTTTTTTTAATTTTTCAACTGTTATCCATACCAATAAGGAAATAGATCTTGTGTACTGTGGGGGAACTCTTGATTATGGATCACCTCAATCGATTAACAGTTTTGGTATGAGATTTATGTTATTGACAAAGGTGACCAGATAATTTTAGTCTTTTAAAAAAGACGAAAATTACTAAATGTAATTTAAAATAAAATGCAAAGTGTATTCTAAACCTTTGGTTACTCTACTGAAGCTTTTGAAAGCCAACTTTTTTATTTATTTATTTATTTATTTTATTTTATTTTTTTTTTTTTTTAAGAACAATTTTCCGAAAATGTTGATATTTGAAAAAGGAATATAAGTAGTATTTCTTGAGGAAGAGTTAATTTTTAATTTACAATACTTTTACTCGAGGCCTTGTTAAAATGAAAATATTTACTGTGTTTATTTTCAAAGCATTCAACATGCTCATATTTCTCGCTCCTCTAGACTAGGCATCTGTGAGACTGCTTAAGTGAAGAAAGATTTTCAATTGTAAGAAATGTTTTCTTTCTTTTTTTTCTTTCTTAATTTTATTTTTTTAAAGTAATGATATTTTCACTCACTCTGAAGACTTTATGCATTTTCATTAAACAGTAGTGAAAAAGGATGTAGTCAAAATTTAGCAATGGGATAGTTCTACCTCGGATACAGTGGGACAACATATAAAATAGCAACTTTCTGACGAGCACTGTTGTACTTGTCTTGAATGAAAGTACTATTCTATAATTCATAATTTGAAGTCTCCTGCTGTTCTTAATATCCTGAAATACAGTTTGTTTTTCAGTTCACCCACTTGGTTGTTGGAATGCATTTGATATCCATCCACCCAGTAAATAATGGATTAAAATCTACATTGTTATAGTTTCAGTAAATCTCAACTTTTTCAAAACTGTGACATCCAACTTTGTATCCTGGATATGACACTAAACTGCATCTGATGGTGACACTCCAGTTTTGGGTGGGGAGTCTGGAGTGCTCCTTTATTGCCATTACTCATCGGTTCACTCTTACTCTCATCTATGGATCAAATAGATCTGTTTAAAAATTTTTTGTATTTAATAGGAATACATGAAACCATATAACTAAGTGCAAATTAGTTGTATTGGATATCCTAAATGTATAAACGAATGATTGTTATTTACAAGAAAAATGCCATTTTAAGTGATTGCAATGTTAAAAATGTAATTGGTCATAATCAAACATTTACAAATGAATTAAATTTTGACATTGAACAGCCCATAAAGATTTGATATCCTTTAAACAAATGAACTTAACCAAACGATTGTTGGCAACTTCTTTCATTTAAATAATTCATCTTAAAAGTCACATGAATATTTTGGGTTGTGTTTGCAGCATTATTTCATTTTTC